>QGSO01001056.1:0-60953 GCA_011037825.1 Carya cathayensis
AAGACGTTATGAAGCAGAATTGATGAAATTGTAGAGATAATTGTGCCCAATATTCCGGGGCAGCGGAGAATGCCTCAGAAATGTTGGAAAATATTATTAGCGACGATAAATTCGATCGCCGCAAAAAGGTTAGATGCCAAAAGGGGCATATATTGTATTAAAGATGAGAAAAAAGAACATAAAAGACATGTACTAATGGATGGTTATAGGAGTAAGATGAGATCATAATTTTACGAATAATAATAAGTTAGTTTGTGAATAATCGTGAAATAGTTTGAGTTGAGTTTTTTTTTTTTAATTTTGAGAAATGAGAGAAAAATAAGTTGAATAAAAAATATTATAAAATTAAAATATTTTTAAAATATAGTTTTGTAATATTATTCTTGTTTGGAGATTTAAAAAGTTGTATTGTTTTTTATTTTTTATTTAAAAATTTGTGAAAGTTGAAATGATTAGTTTGAAATTTTTATATTTGAATTATATTTGAGATGGAGATTAAATGAGATGAGAATTTTGAGATGAGATATATTTCTAAAAAGTAATGAAACTCATGACTAAGCTGGATGGTGGATTTTTTGAGTAATATTACATACCATATTTCCATCAGATTTTCGTCTCATTATGTAAGATGTGACACATTTATTACTATTGAATGATAATGAATCATTTTGGATGAAAATGGAATGATGGTATAGTGTATATAGTTTTCCAGATTTTCTAGTACTTAAAAGAGAAGAAAAATCCAGTAATCCTAAGATAATTTAAGGAGAAATCTGATCAACACATGTCACTTTTCATAACACATTACACAAACTTGTTTTAAAATGAAGTTTACTTTTATGAAATACCTTTTAAACATAACATCATTTTACAAAAATACTTTCACTTTAAAACATGTATTGCGAAATTTGTTTGCGGTATCATTAATCTTTTAAAAAAACATAGAGTAAAATGATCGCGAGGATTTAACAGGCTACGACAAATACATCATAATTTAAAAATGTGATTGGTCTGAAGTTATTTATAAGAGAATTGAAGAGGCCAAATAAAAGGAAAAGGTACGGTTCATGAGGAGATCCCAACAATGCTGGCGGAGACATCGGTAAACTTAGGAATCTCACTTGGAAAGAAAAAACTATTATCCATTTTCTCTAGGTCCAACCGTCCGGACATAATATGTTAATTTGAGAAGACATCATTAGCCAAAGTAGAACTGATTAAATTTAAGAAAAATGTTATCATATGCATGTGTGTCCATCATATTGGGGGTGGGTTAAGCACTTAGATCATAATGGATGATATGTGCATCAGAAGCTCATCAAAGCCAAAACAATGCCTAGGAACACCCTACCAACACTTGTTTTTAGGTCTCGTTTGGTTATGCAAATGATATGAGATGAGATATTTTGAATAACAATAAGATTTTTGAGTTAAGATGAGATGAAATAATTTGTAAAAAATGTGTGTTTGGATAGTAAGATGAGAAGAGATAGTTTTTACTAATTTTTTTGGAATTTGAAAAATGTGCGGTTCCCATGGTTTGGAGAGTACCCATTCACTTGAGATTTTGTACCGTTCACTTATTATTTCTATCAGATCATTTGCACTGTTTATTTACTGTTTTGCAATATTCATTTACTATTTTTGTCAGTTTTGTACTGTTCATTCACTATTTTATATTATTTACTATTAGTTTTACATTATTTTGCACAGTTTTACTTACTGTTTATTTAAGTGAATGTTTTCAAAACTTAGAGATGAAATACACCGTTTAGATAGGAAAAGCCTCTATATCGTATAGCTCCAGATGAGAATCTGGCTAACCAAACTAGGCCTAAATAGAGATTATAAATGTCATGACATATAATTTGTCACTATCTAACATTTAAAATAAAAAATTTAAGTCAAGTCAATATTTATTGTTTTGTTCATCATGCATTACCAAATCACATAGAATTTATAAATTATATGATTCTGATGCAGTAAAAACTTGTAGTATGTTTAATTATTTGCTTTCGGTTATAAAAAGGAAGAATGATGAACAAAAATCAACAAAAATTTATTTATTTCCCATTCTATTAATAGGATATAAATATATATAGTAAACAAAATGGTCATATTTGAGTACAAAATAAATGAAATTAAGTAACATATGTTGACTTGGAATCTAATAAAATTAAAGATTCTACGTGAAAGTCTTACGCCACATACTTCTACTATAATTTGTCATTTCTAATTATTTTATCTTAATGCTTAAGTATGTATATATTTAAATAGAAAGATATGACAAATTATATGTTAATTAAGTGATATATATATAGTATAAAGCTTTCTTATAGCATTATTATTCGAGTATCAAATTTTAGCGTATTGAATGATGTGTTAAAATATTATAAGTATAGAGTATAAGAGCCTTATGAAATTATAATATTTTGATATCTTTTCCAGTTTTGTAAATAGATTCAACATTTCGAGCAATTATTTTCCAATTTTGTTTTTCTAAAAAATAGACACAATAAACGTTGTAATACCAATCATTTTAAAATCAAAATTTTTAAAGCTGGACACACCAAAACTATGCAATATACAAACTCTGCTTCTATTAGATGTTGTATTAATTTAGTATTTATATAAATGATATGTAAAACTAGACACGTGAATAAAAGCTGTAATACCAACTTTTTTTCAAATCGATTTTTTTAAAAAGAAAACTAGACAAAATAAATACTGTATATAAAAAATTTTATTGGATGCTGTATTAATATAGTGTTTGTATAAATTATAGCTGGCTGGTGAAATTCTAATTTTTTTTATTATTTGAATGTTACACTTTAATGTATTGAATGCCGTGTTACTATAATATTTGTAGGGTTCCGCTTTGGAACGGTCTGGCTAGTTTGGGGCATTTAACAGCCCTCAATCAAAGGGCAACACGTTAGTAAGTCTACTGACTACACTTAAGAACATAAAATCAAAGCACTCGATAATTCGTTATTTCACTATCTTTGTTCATCTTCCGTCGCTCATTCATCAAATCAACTAAAAGAAATTGGATTTTCACACGAAGCAACTCAAATCACATACTCAAACATGCATCAAATAATCACAAAACCAATTAAAATCACCATTTATTTTGAACAAAAAACTAGAGCATCAAAATAGCGATGCAACCTCACTAGAGTCTGAAGCCATTCAAGAACAACCACAGCATCACTACTTCTCTCTCTCTCTCTCTCTCTCTCTCTCTCACCTCGAATCGATTCTGTCTGGGCTTTTTTGAACACGATGCTACTTCCCATTGCTTGGCACCATCGGTGGCAAGCCACGGTTCACCACTTTGCACGGAACCCTCCAATTTTTTAAAGCAAGCTAAAAGTCAATTCAATACAAATTGTGTATGAAAATTTGATATAAATATGATCAATCATAGGTGAAAATCATTAGAAGATATCAGAACAAAACTTGGTGAGAAAAATGAGATTGAAAACCGACATCTTCAGAATCAAAAGGTTGCTCTTCGTGTAATTATAGAATTATTTTTGTGGTGTGGTGGGATATGTGTAACCGGAGATGGTGGCTGACGGAACTGTTGGCGCCGAAATTGGCGGCTGACGGAACTGGCAGCGACGGATCTGAAATTTGTGAGCGGCCGTTCGACTGGGTTGAGTTTCTGAAAGAGATCTACTTCACAAGGTGCGATTGACTAGAGTGCCATCGATGGGCTTTGCACAGAACCCTCCAATTTTTTAAAGCAAACTAAGAGTCAATGCAATACAAATTGTGTATGAAAATTTGATACAAATATGATCAATAATATGTGAAAATCATTAGAAGATATCAAAACAAAACTCGGTGAGAAAAATGAGATTGAAAACCGACATCTTCAGAATCAAAAGGCTGCTCTTCGTGTAATTGTAGAATTATTTTTGTGGTGTGGTGGGATATGTGTAACCGGAGATAGTGGCTGACGGAATTGTTGGAGCCAAAACTGGTGGCTGACGGAAGTAGCGGCGACGGATCTGAAATTTGTGAGGGGCCGTTCGACTGGGTTGAGTTTCTGAAAGAGATCTACTTCACATGGTGCGATCAATTGGAGTGCCATCGATGGGCTTTGCACGGAACCCTCCAATTTTTTAAAGCAAACTAAGAGTCAATTCAATACAAATTGTGTGTGAAAATTTGATACAAATATGATCAATAATAGGTGAAAATCATTAGAAGATATCAGAACAAAACTCGGTGAGAAAAATGCGATTGAAAATCGACATCTTCAGAATCAAAAGGCTGCTCTTTGTGTAATTGTAGAATTATTTTTGTGGTGTGGTGGGATATGTGTAACCGGAGATGGTGGCTGACGGAATTGTTGGCGCTGAAACTGGTGGCTGACAAAACTAACGGCGACGGATCTGAAATTTGTGAGGGGCCGTTCGACTGGGTTGAGTTTCTAAAAGAGATCTACTTCACAGGGTGCGATCGACTGGAGTGCCATCGATGGGCTTAGCTCCACATGCATCACCTACCTCAATTTTTCAGTCAACGCCGGGGCTACGAAAGGGGGAGAGATTCGAGGAGCAACTTATGCATGGAAGAGGGGGCTGGTGGGATGGGTTCACCTTAGGGAGGTTCCGTGGGTGAGGGGTTCCGAGAGAGGGTGGGGGGAGGGCTCGACGCCAGTGCGAGGTGATGGAGGGAAGGCCCGACGCCGGTGCTAGGTGGTTGCGAGAGGGGGTGGAGGCTGAGAAGCATCCCGCCTGGAGACGGGAAGAAGATTTCTGATGGGATTAAATTAGTCTGTGGTGCAGTTACAATGTTGATAAAGTGGGACTCATACGTGTCATTGTTTCGTTGAAGGGCTTTTATTTAAAGAAAAATAGATGGACCGGTTCAAAGTTTTTCTCATATTTGTATCATAAACCCTTTAAACCGGTGAATCCTATAAGGGAAGTTTATCGGAGATCCCTAATAAAATGATACATCAGCTGAGTACATGGGACTAGATTAAACCTGGCCACACCATAGTGTTGGCTATCCCCTTTACAGAACACCCAGAATAGATGATTTCATCTCTTCCCTTCAAATACTAAAAACCTAGCCGCATGATTTATAGAAGAACCAGCCGCACGTCGTACTGGTGGAGGAGCAACCCTTCCGACGAACCCAGACCGTCGCACCAACAGTTCGCAGACTGGCGCACCCACAGTCGCGCCCCTTTTTCAGTTATGCAAATTTTCCTTAGCCAAATTAAATTCTTTCATCAGCCAAATTTTCACACTAGCTACAAAGAAAGCCCTATAGCTACAAACCAAGCTCAACCCTTAAAGCAGAATCGCTAGTAGCTTCGATCGCCCCACCCAGAGCTCCACACCTCTGCTAAGGTCCTATTCTCCTTTTCACTTTCTTAGAACAAAAGCAAGAAAAGATGGCTTATGCAATGAAGCCGCCGAAGCAGTAGGGTGTGGATGAACCCTAGGAGCAGATTCACAAGATCAGAATCACCCTCTCCTCCAAGAACGTCAAGAATCTCGAGAAAGTTTGTGTGAATGTAGTTTGTAGTGCCAAGGACAAGCATTTGATGGTTAAGAGACCAGTGAGAATGCCCACCAAGGTTCTGCACATTACTACCAGGAAGTCCCCTTGAGGTGAAGGCACCAACACTTAGGACATATTTGAGCTTCATGTCCATAAACGAGTAATTGATCTCTTCAGCTCCCCTGATGTTGTTAAGGAGATCACCTCTATCAATATTGAACCTGGTGTGAAGGTTGAGGTTACCATTGCAGATTCTTGAATGTTGTGAAAGGAGGGATTTTTTGTTTTGGTATTCTTTTCATTAATCTTAAATTGAGGTTTTTGAATGATTAAAAAAAAAAAGCTCAATCCTTAAAGATTCAACCATATAAATGACAAGGAAAAGCCTATCAAAAGAACTCATACATCGACACATAGAGAGAGACAGGTTAGGGTTTGAACAATAGTGGGAACCGGGGGAGGGGGGGGGGAGAGAGAGAGAGAGAGAGAGAGAGATATGGGGGTTTGGGTCTCGATAGAGCATGTGGCACTTGGGATTTTATTTTTCCTTAGCATCACACGCCCACCAACTTGAAGATATATCCCCTACGTGGCCCACAACCGTTGGTTGCTATTGTTTTCCAAACAACGGATAAACCTGTTTGAAGTTATTCTCTATTTATATAGAGGATAAATGGTTGATGAAATTCTAATATTTTGATCTCTTTTCCAATTTTGTGAATAGATTGAATGTATTAAGCAATGTTGTATTAGTATGGTGATTGTATAAAGGATAGACGATGAAATTTGAATCTTTTTTATGAGTCTTTCTATGTACAGTCCCCTATTTACAGTGGGGTGATGATAGGCTTATTTTCTTTTAAGTGTTTTTTTTAACATCCTTAATCATTAAGAAAAATGTTTTTAAAAAAATATACAACTTCACTAATAGTCACTTCTTTAACCATTAAGTTAAAAAAATTTAAAAAAATAAAAGTAGTAAAAATGTAGTAGCAGGGTAATAAGCTTATCATTATTCTTTAGAGTGCCAGTGTACTCTTCCGATAGGTCATCTTTCCTTATCATATTATTTCAAATGACCAAAAAGCTTCCTATGACATTTTTGATAGTTTGTGAAATTACTTTTGTATAATTATTTTGTAGCTAAAATATTTCTCTTCAGTATAAATACAAACTATATCTGAAGATGAATTTTCAACCAAATTTCCCTTATTTCTCCTCTATTTGAGCTCTGTCCGTTGGCTTGAAGTGATCTTCTCCTCCACCATTGTACGTTAGAATTCTCGAAAGAAAGTTTTGGGACCCCAAGCATTATTCTATTAAAAACTCTATATGCAATCAATTTTACGTACTCATTTACTCATTCTTTTGTGCACAAGCTAGCATGATTGGTTGTGTCAAATTTTTTCAATATAAAATAACTGCGAAGTTTGCAATGCTAGGAAAGTGCGCAAAAAGTAAGCATAATTGACTGTATGTAACATAATTCTGATTCTACTTTGTTTGTAGTTTTTGCATGTATGTTAATAGTAATTAGCTTTAAAATTAACCACTCACTCTCATCTTTGTAGTACCAGAATTAGAGACTACACAAGAATCTACTAATCAACAAAGGCAAATCTTTTCACCCCAATCTTCTTCTGTAATTAGTGTGTGCTAATGCTGAAGAGCATCTCTCGTGGTCAACATTAGACAACGAAAACAAGCATTCATCTTGTAGTTGACATTCATCTTGGCAAGAAAGGATTGCCAGTTTATAAATATATAATTTATATATATCTAATTTGAGAAGTGTTAGATTCAGAAAAAGATTTTATTAAAGTAAATTCACAAATTGATATGGTTTCATGCAAGAACAGGGATGAACAATTAAGCCGCCCACCTGGCCCGACCCCAGAGTTCCGACCCAACCCGTAACCATTTAGCTGATCCGAAGGAAAATGGTTCAGAATCGGTTATTTCCATTTGCCAACCGTTTGAAAATGGGTTGAATTGGGTAATTACCCGATTAACTGATCACCTATGACCACTCCAGTATTCAACGTTGGCTCGGCAACAGCAACAACACCTGTGTGGCCATGCAAGTCCTCCACAACAAGGATTTCGTACTTCGTACCCAACCGCACCCTCCAGCGCCTCATCCAGATCTGGTCTAACTCAGTTAGCAACAGCAAAATCGATTCAGCCGAGTCGACTCCCTCGTTGGAGCAAAACGAAGATGCAGAGCAAAGCTACGAAGGGGTCTGTAGCTCTCAATCTGCATCCTCCCATCTACAGAGCAAAACGAAGACAAACTATGGTAAGTACGATTCTACAATCTTCCATGGTTTTGATTTTCCGGGCCTAGTTTTCTTCTTTTTTGCCTCTGAAAACCTTATTAAAAACTATTGTCTCAGACCCTGCCAGGCTGCTAGTAGCATATTTTATTGCTTACAACATCCACAAAAATGAAAAAAATAAAAACAACTTTTTAATTTTTTTTAATAAATACATATACATTCAGTACTATTATTATTTTTCAAATAGTTTCAGTACTATTTTTTTTAATAGTTAAAAAAAAAGGAATAACCGAACCTGACCCAAAGGGCAATCTGGTAATTGAAGAAAGCGGAACTATTCCGTTCGGAAGCCACCCATTCGGGTTAGGTCGGATCAATCCCTTTACAGGCCGGGTCGGGTCAGCATACAGTCCTATGTGAGACTATATAAAAACTGTTGTCTTATCTAGTACATCAAGTGACGTCAATTTGTGAGTTTACTTTTATAAAATTTGTTGTGGCGAAAACATATCTCATCTAATTTATCTTGTATTATATAGTACTCCTTTTATAAACTCCTCTCAACTGCACTTTCTACAAAAGTACCCGTACGCTTAAAACTCACAAGACTTTAGAGAAATGGTCTATAAATTAATTATATAAATATAATTGATCACTTTTGATTCGTTGATTTTGAATGAAGTGGTCGTGAATTAAACTCTTTCATCATTCGTCAAATGTAGAGCCTCCTTTTCTTTAGAAAAGCACCATATACAGGGCATTTTTAAATCCTACGGTGAAAAGGGAACGACTCTGTAGTCTGTACGTACGTGTAAGCAGCAGGTGCATAATACATAGGCGTATGATTCCCATGTTATGATGTTCACTTGGGCATGCATTTTGGATTTAGAACTTAACTTCTAAGTTTGTAACTAAGTCTACAACCTTTTGTATTCCTTGCAGGAATTATTGAACGCTGAGAAAAAATAACATAAGGACATGTACTAGAGTAATGCTACATACAGTAGTGGAGTGTGCAAACGCCGCGCAATCACTTTGAAAAAGAGTGGGGTCCACGATTAAAAAGTTAGTTTTTTATTCATGTGGGTCCCATATTAATTCACTTTTTTTCAAAGAGACTTCGCGCCGCTTGCACAACCACGACTGTAAATATCATTGCTCCATGTACTAAGGGCTCGTGGGAGTAAGATGAGATGATAATTTTGTTAATAGTAATAAAATAGTTTAAGTTGAATAGTAATGAAAAAGTTTGAGTTGAATAGTAATGAAATAGTTTGAGTTGAATATTTGTTGGATTTTGGAAAATAGAGAGAAAATTTTGAATATAAAATATTATAAAATTAAAATATTGTTAGAATATAGTTTTATAATATTATTTTTGTCTGGGGATTTAAAAACTTGAATTGGTTTTTATTTTTTATTTAAAAGTTTAGAAAAGTTGTAATGATTAGTTTGAAAATTTTGTATTTGAATTATATCTAGGAAGGAGATGAAAATTTTAAAAAGAGATATATTTCCAAAAAATAATGAAACTCATGACTTAAGTTGGATGGTGGATTTTTTGAATAATACTATACACTATATTTACATCACATTTTCATCTCATTATATAAGATGTAATATATTTATTATCATTGGTTGATAAAAAATCATCCTGTGACAAAAATAGCATGGTAGTGTGGTATATAAAACTTTCCAAGTTTTCTAGTGCTAAAAAAACAAAGAAGAAATATTGAGTAATCCTAAGAAGAAAAATGATAAACACACATTACTTTTCATAATACATTACACAATCATATTTTAAAATGAAATCTTTTTTTTTTTTTTTGTAAAATACCTTATAAAAATACCCTCACTTTAAAATATGTGCTGTGAAATGTGTTTGTGTGGATATAATTACACTTTTAAAAAACATAGAGTCAAATGATCACGAGGGTTTAACAGTCGACGACAAATACATCATAATTTAAAAATGTGATTGGTCTGAAGTTATTTATAAGAGAATTGAAGAGGCCAAATAAAAGGATAAGAGGTTCATGAGGAGATCCCAACAATGCTGGCGGAGCTAGACATCAGTAAACTTGGAATCTCACTTGGAAAAGAGCAAACTATTATCCATTTTTTCTAGGTTCAACCGTCCGGACATAATATGTTAATTTGAGAAGACATCCTTAGCCAAAGTATAACTGATTAAATTTAAGAAAAATGTTATCATATGCATGTGTGTCCATCATGTTGGGGGTGGGTTAAACACTTAGATCATAATGGATGATAGACATCATGATTCGGAAAACGTTTTATCTCTTCATTATAACTTTTCTAAATTTTCACACACAAATAATAAACAATTCTAGTAATATTAAAAAATATTCTAATAATATTTTATTTAACTTTTATCTTTCATATAAAATCATCTCATCTCCTCTCATCTCTAAATCCAAACTAGAGATGATTATGATGCATTGAATTTATAATTATATGATTCTGATGTAGTAAAACTTGTAGTATGTTTAATTCATTCCTTTCGGTTATAAAAGGAACAATGATGAGCAAAAATCAACAAAAAAATATCTATTTCCTATTCTATTAATAGGATATATATATATATATATATTTAGAGAGAGTAAACAAAATGGTCATATTTGAGTATAAAATAAATGAAATTGAATAATATCTGTCGACTTGGGATATAATAAAATGAAAATTTCTATATGAAAGTCTTATACCACATACCTCCACTTAACAAACATGTGATTTATTATTTTTGGTTCTTTTATATTAATGTTTAAATATGTGTATGTTTAAATTAAAAGATAAAAATGACAAATCATATGTTGATTAGGTGAGCGTGTATAGTGTAAGACTTCCTTGTAACATTTCTCTAATAAAATTAATAAAATTGTAAAGCAAAGGGTTATTCTTTGTATTTAATTTGTCATTCTCAATTATATTTGTTGATCCGGTATATTTTGCACAATTCAAGATAAGTCTTTGTATCTAGAGATAACTCTAATTCTAAAAACAACTCCTAAGTCTTAAGAGTTGGCTCAAGTGGTAAAGATCTTGGGTTTGGGGTATGCTCCGCAAGTCTAAGGTTCAAATTTCTTTACGTGTTAATAATCTATATGGGTCATGAGACTGGAAGATTTTTTATTGAATTACCCGATGTACACTTACGAGAAACTCATTGCTTAGGTCCTGTATACTTCCAAGATTAGTTAAAATGTTGTTTTTGGATATCTATTGCCAATAAAAAAAGACTATAAAGTACATATTTACTTATTTAAGATAAATACTATTTATAGATTCTACACCATACGATAATACTTATTTCAAACCAAACTTATGTATATCTTAATTATTAATTTTTAATAAAAAATACTTTAATTATATTTTTATTGAAATCTTTTATTTTTTAATAAAAATTACTTTAATTACATTTTTTTAATAAAAAAATATTTTAATTACAAAACTTTTTTTTAAAAATAAATTTATAAATATTTTAACGTAGATATAACGCATTGAGAGAAGCCTCATGGGTCCCAACGAAGCAACGAAGAGTACTGAAATACGATGCACCAGATTTCGTCCGAGGTGGTGTCGTAGTATCAACTATCGTGAATTGCCTACCTCCGAGGTGGTTTTGTCCCTTTTTGACACAAAGTAGCACCTTGGGCCGCCTACTCTCTCTCTCTCTCTCTCTCTGAAATTTCCAGCTACTTTCTGTGGCACAAGTCGCATCCCTCTTTTGGATTCTTCTTTTATCTTCCTCTCTTATATATTGTCAGCTCCTCGATAGGAAAAAGGATATCGAAAAGCCAACTTTGCGGGATTGCGAATTCATTTTCAACTCTGGGATTGCTAAAAAAATGAGATGATTGAAAGAAGTTGGAGATATTGGTGCTGAAATTAGGTATGGGTTATTTTTGTTGCTTTAATTTTGCAATAACCAATCATAATCGTGTGGATTTTATGCCTATCATGCATTTTTATTTTCTTTTCAATTATCTGCGGAGTGGTTGAATAACTGTTGGTTTTGTTTTCGGGATTATCTACTCGTAATAATGTAGAATTTGAGTTTTTTATTCGAGGTACCATATAACTATTTTATTTCTATCTGCTAAAAAGATTCAGTTCATGGAAATTTTGATAGGAGATTTAAAAATCTGGTATGGGATTTATGGCCTTGTGTATTTGTTTCTTATATATATATATATATATAAACACAGATTCTGAGGCCTTTTATTAAATTTTTATAGGTTGTGTTTTTTTTTTTCGGACGAAGGTAGTGGCTGTTGGAGATAATCAGAAAGATTGGTTTTTTATTGAATAAAGCAAGGGGATTGTTCGACGGAATATTTGGGAGCTCGTTGAATTTTATCAATAATCATGCCTGTTTGGTTGCCGAGAAACGCTAATAATACAAGAGAACTCAACATTTTGGGGATTTGATTTTGGGTTGGTTTGATACCCGGTAGAATTTACCTTGCGCGTTTATGGAGCCTGATTCAACGGTTTGTTCTAGTCCGAGAGAAGGTTTTATATCTTGTAGTAAGATTGTAAATTTGGTTTTTTTTTTTTTTTTTTTTCCAGTAGCCAAGTAAGGGCTTTTGTAATTTGACTCAATGGAGCAGCACCTTATGATGGTTGATGACACATTGGGCGACAGTTCAGATATAGAAGTTGACGACATAAGGTGTGAAAACATAGCAGAGAAAGATGTTAGTGATGAAGAGATTGAAGCAGAAGAATTGGAGAAGCGGATGTGGAAAGACCGTGTCAGACTCAAAAGGATTAAGGAAAGACAAGAACTTGCAGTGCAGCAAGCTGCAGACAAGCAGAAGGCAAAGTTGACCACCGATCTGGCTCAGCGGAAGAAGATGTCTAGAGCACAAGATGGCATTCTCAAGTATATGCTGAAGCTGGTGGACGTGTGCAAAGCTCGCGGATTTGTGTATGGTATCATTCCTGAGAAGGGTAAGCCAGTGAGTGGTGCTTCAGATAACATTAGAGCTTGGTGGAAAGAAAAGGTGAAGTTTGATAAGAATGGGCCAGCAGCCATAGCCAAGTATGAAGCTGAGTGCCTTGCGATGAGTGAGGCAGATGATATACGAAATGGGAACTCTCAAAGCATTCTCCAAGATCTGCAAGATGCGACTCTCGGATCGCTTTTATCTTCTTTGATGCAACACTGTGACCCCCCTCAGAGGAAGTTCCCACTAGATAAGGGACTTGCGCCTCCTTGGTGGCCAACTGGAAATGAAGATTGGTGGGTGAAATTAGCATTGCCCCATGGTCAAAGCCCTCCTTATAAGAAACCACATGATTTAAAGAAATTGTGGAAAGTTGGGGTGTTAACAGCTGTAATAAAGCAATGTCTCCTGATATTGCAAAGATAAGGAGGCACGTCCGCCAGTCAAAGTGCTTACAGGATAAGATGACAGCCAAGGAGAGTGCAATATGGTTGGGAGTTTTAAGCAAAGAGGACGCCCTCATTCAGCAGCCAAGTAGTGATAATGGGACATCTAGTGTAACTGATTTGCGACGCGGTGGTCATGGTGGAAATAAGCGAGCTGCAATTAGTAGTGATGGTGACTATGATGTAGACGGTGTTGGTGATGGTGTTGGTTCTGTTTCATCTAAAGATGATCGGAGAAATCAACTGACAGATGTAGAAACTTCAGACAATCAACGCAATACTACTCCTATCCAAGATAAATGTACAGGGGAAAAACAAAATAGGAGAAAAAGAGGCCGTTTCAGATCAAAATTTGCCGATCAATTGCCTGCAACGTCTCACAATAAACATCCACATATCGAGCCAAGAATCACTGTGCCTGATGTAAACCACACTGACGGGCAGTTAGTTGGATTCCAGACCGATGGTGATCAGCAGGAAGATGATACAATGACAGATTTGAGGCCTCTGGAGAAAAATATTGGCCAACTCCAGTTACCTGCGTCTGAGTTGAATCATTTCTCTTCTCTACCTTCTGAAAATGTAGTTTCCACACAGAGCATGCATGGGGATGGGAGGCCTTTGCTTTATCCTATGGTGCAAAACACAGAGATGCATCATGGAACTGCTGGCAACTTTTATAGTCCATTGGTGCAATACGGGAACACTCATGACTGGCAGCAGTCGCAGATTCCGATGAATGAACTTCAAATTAGGCCAGAGGAATTTGGAGTCCATGCACCAACACACAGAAGTGCAAATGAGATTCCTGTTGTAGATTTGCACTACCATGTAAAGCACACGTTTAACAATGAGCAACATCAACATATTGATCCGCAGTTTGGGTCTGCCATTGATAGCCTGTCATTAGACTGTGGAGGATTGAACAGCCCCTTCGATTTTGGAATTGATGGCATAAGTCAATTTGATGACTTTTTACGTGACGAAGATTTGATCGAATGCTTTGGTGCTTAATTACAGTTGATACTTCGGAGCTTAGATTGTAGAGGTGGAAGGTATTTTGTAATTTCATTAAAAAAATTTACGTCCTGATTAGTAAATAAAACGAGGAAGGTAGAATATTCAAGATGAGTTCAACTGTTCATCAAAGTGGAAAGCAATGGCAAAGGGGTAACGCCATTCTTACTGGCTTTTCTCTGGCACGACAAATTGTCTTCGGCCATCATTTTATTGTCACAATTCATGAACAAATAGACAAGCTTGAAGTAAAAGAGAATGTTCCTGTAAAACAAGAATAGGAAGACGAAAATTGTTGATTCTTGATTATCTAAGTACAAAGATCAATACAATTTTAAAATTTCAAAACAAAACATAAAAATCAGTACAACTTCATCAAATTTTAAAATAAAAATAATTTTTAAACTTTCAATATTTTTATTTAAATTTTTATCTTGTTTCTTAAAACTCAAAAAATATTTTAATTTAAATAATTTTACTACTATTAAGAAAAGGATGTTGCTATTATGACCGATGGCGTTTGACCGAAGCATGTGACTGATAGTGCATTAGTCATGGTCACACTTCGAATGCATGGGAATATTAGCATTTTCCTCGAAGAATTCACAGGAGCACGGTTAGCAAATTTCCAAATTAAAAAAAAAATGATGATAATATATATAAATTCAAGATTGAAAAGACAACTTTAATATAATCTTACGGTCAAGTCTTAAAAAAATAGGCAGAATGTAATTATGTTTTATACTTTTATCATTTAAAGGTATACAATCTCAACATTGATGATTTAGTAATGTAATTTTAGATATTCTGAAAAATGTAATAGAAAAATATTAATAAAATATTAAAGAGTAATTAATAGTAAATAATAATAATAAATAATGAAAAGTAATTATAAAAATACATAAATAATGAAAAGTAATTCATAAAACTGCCCTACCCAAATGGAGTGAATAATACTGTTTTCCTTACAAAAAGAGGTTCTCAGTTTTGAGTTCGTTTTGTTTCTGGGGGAGCATTCATTCGATCAACCCTGCCACCTTCCTCTTGAAGGCTGGAAAAATGCGTTGTTTGTCCGCGATTCTCTTCAGCCACAGGGCCTACCTCAATCATTCAAGGTAACAGCTAGGAATAGGAAGAAGACTCCCATTCACCACCAAAGTTCAGGAAATCTGCAATTAAAGTTAACCGTATTTCAATTGCGAAAACAGTACTTCATCCGCCGAACCCACCCACCCAAAAAGAAACTATTTTTAATCAGCTGAAGAAATGTTCTAGCGTAAAGAACCTGGAATATGTATATGCCTCAATGATCAAAACCAATGCAAACCGATATTGTTTCTTGCTGAACCAGTTTGTGGGTGCTTGTTCGGCCTTTCCGAAAATAGACTATGCAGTTTCAGCATTTTTACAGATGGAAAATCCAAATGTTTTCGTCTATAATACGATGATAAGAGTCTTTGCTCATTGGTTTTACCCAGCTCAATCTTTGTTAAGTAGATATGTTAAGAGCTGATGTTATGCCAACGAGTTATACGTTCTCATCGTTGATCAAGGCTTGTAACTCAGTATTGGCTCTTGGGTTTGGTGAAGCTATACAGTGTCAAGTTTGGAAAAATGGGTTTAGTTCACGTGTTTGTTCAGACTGCTTTGATTGATTTCTACTCGAATTTGGGTAAAATTGGTACATCGAAGAGGGTGTTTGATGAAATGGTTGAAAGAGATGTTTTCACTGGACCGTGATGGTTTCGGCTCATGTTCGGGCATGGGATTTGAATTCTGCGAGGAGATTGTTTGAGGAGATGCCTGAGAGGAATACTGCTACATGGAACACTATAATTGATGGGTACGCAAGAGTGGGAAATGTGGAGTCTGCGGAGTTGCTGTTCAATCAGATGCCCGCAAGGGATATAATCTCATGGACGACCATGATCACTTGCTATACTCAGAACAGGAGATAAAGAGAAGCATTAACAGTATTCAATGAAATGACAAGCAATGGGATCAGTCCTGACGAAGTGACCATGGCAACTATTATATCAGCTTGTGCCCATCTTGGAGCACTTGATTTAGGAAATGAAATATATCTTTATGTATTGCAGAATGGGTTTGATCTTGATGTTTATATTGGGTCTGCATTGATTGATATGTATGCCAAGTGTGGGAGCTTAAATAGGTCACTTTTGTTGTTCTTCAAGTTGCGGGAAAAGAACCTGTTTTGTTGGAATTCTGTAATTGAAGGATTTGCAGATGAAGCACTAAAGATGTTTAGTAGGATGGAGAGGGAGAAGATCAAACCAAATGGGGTCACTTTTATCAGTGTTTTAAGCGCCTGCACAAATGCAGGACTAGTTGAAGAAGGCCGTAGGAGGTTTCTGAGCATGGTCAGTGATTATTCGATCCCGCATGAAGTTGGACACTATGGATGCATGTTTGATCTACTGAGCAAAGCGGGTTTCCTTAGAGATGCACTAGAGTTGATAAGAAGCATGAAAGTTGAACCCAACTCGTTATTTGGGGTGCCTTGTTGGGTGGGTGTAAACTCCATAGGAACTGGGAGATTGCTCAAGTTGCTATTAATGAACTGATGGTTTTAGAGCCAAACAACAGTGGCTATTACAACCTTGTGGTTAATATGTATGCCGAAGTAAATAGATGGGGTGAGGTTGCGAAAGTCCGGGCAGCCATGAAAAATCTGAGGGTAGAAAAGAGTAGTCCTGGATCCAGTTGGATTGAAATGGGTAGGAAGATTCATCAGTTTGCAGCATCTGATAAAACTCACCCAGCTTATATTGAAATTTACTTTGTGCTGGCTCAGTTGGATGGGTTGGTGAAGCTAGCTAGCTATGTACCTGAACTAACATGGGGGGATTTAGGCTGAGTTCCCCACCCATATCGGGGAATGTAACATTAATTGTTTTGGGGTTCTCACTTGATTTTTGTGATAACAAGTGATCAGTCATTGTAGAATATGGAAGACAATCTTATTTATTTGTGGTAACATATTAAAATCATTCCATGTCAATCAATAGGAATAAATTGGATTTTTGAGAACAATCCTTTGAATGTTCAAAGACAAACTTGGAAGAGGTTACAATCCTTAGTTCCATAACATCTTAAACAGTATTTATTCCCTTTATCCATTCCCATAGACATAGAACCATATCATTAGATTGTGTTCTTGTGGAGAAATCTCTAACCACACAACTACCTGCTATTTACAGTGTAATATATTAATGTGATCTCTTTGCAGTGCCTCAACAAATCCCCGTCTCTCTGCAGGTTCCTAAAACAGTTTTTCTTTTCATCTATATTGACAATTCCAATATGCCTCGTTTTGCTTCCAGTACATCCCGGTTGAACATTCCAATATGCCTTGTTTTGTTCCATGTTTCCAGTCTCTGTAGCTGTGTCATTGGCTTTCCCTTTCACGTCCCTTGAGCAAAACTTTAAATACAAATTTTAGAAAGAAAATAACATCTCATTGGATAATCATGCAGAATCCAACGAATCTAGGCTTGGTTTCCTCTCATGTAAAAGCCCATGAATCTCATCATGTCACAGAACACATAGCCCTTTGTCACTCACTCTCTAATCAAAAGGGCGATGCCATCTTAAAAAACTAAGCACCCTTAGAATTACCAATTCGATGTGGTACATTTTCAGCAGAAAATGGCTGAAAGAATGTGATGCACAGGAGCCAAATTCTTGTATATTGTGCAGAAAAGCAGGACAACTTGCAATCTGAGATTGGCTTGGATCCATTGCAAATCCGATCTTTATGTCTACCAATGGTCTTTACAAGAACAACTTCCCTTTTTAAAAAGGTGATATCTAATCTTGTCCCTGACAATAATCCCTCGATCATAAACTTTGGAGATGAACTTGGTTGCTTTGTGGCAGTCCGCACAAACTTGTGAGTTCTTTACAATTCGAATTGGGGTTTGGGATGCTGTATTTATCAAGCCAAAAGCAATAGCTAACTTCTCACTATGTTTAGATAGGGCTGTCTCTTTATCTTCCTCATCATCAATATCAACAAAAACGTCTCCAAATTGTGGAACATAACCAGAAATCTTCAACTTAGTTGTCATTTCATCCAAGAATTGGTAGAGCTGTTTAGTCTAGGGATGGGATCTGTCTCCCACAAGGAATTGATGGAACACACCATTTAATGCAATGGAGCTGCAACCTGGGATTTTCTTTCTTCCAGTTAATTCAATCTCGCGACCTTTGCTTCATTCCATCTCCTGGACGCAGAATAAATATTAGCCAAAAGAACATGATAGACGATATGGTTAGGATCCAGTTCTTTTAATATCTTTCCTATTCTCTCTCCCCTTTCCATGTCTTTATGGATTCTACAAGCACCAAGTAATGCTCCCCATATGGCAGCGTCTGGAGCCATTGGCATGTTAGATATGATATCTTCAGCTTCCTCCAAAAATCCAGCACGCCCAGTAGATCTACCATACACCCATGATGCTCTATCTCAGGCTCAATTCCATAACAACTTGCCATGGACTCAAAATAACGTCTTCCTTCATCGACCATATTTCCATGGCTGCAAGCATTTAACAAGGCAATAAAAGTCACCTTATTCGGAGAAACTTTTTCAAGCTTCATTTGTTCAAAAATTTCCATTGTTTCCTTGGATTTTCCATGCATTGAAAAACCACCAGTTACCGCATTCCAAGGCCAAACCTTCCTCCTCAGACCACGTTCATTGCAGAAAACCTTTGATGCAAATTCTATCTGTCCACATTTTGCATGCATGTCTATCAGGCTAGCTAGCAATTGCTCATTCATCTTGACCTCACCCCTTTCAATATAAACATGAATCCGCCTTCCTTGATCCAATGCCACTAGATTTGCACATGCTACCAGGACCCTTACCAGGGTAAACTCATTGGGTTTAGGACCTGTTTGCAGCATCTTGTGGACGAGATCCAAGGCCACCAGGAAACAACCCACCTGAAGATAACAACCACTAACTCTTTTAAACAAAGCCACCAGCCATAAAAATGTTAAATAAAAAAAAAACAACATTTTTTTTATTACTTACAAAAACAGAAAAAAACAACATTTTTGGACTGGCAACTCTTTATGTTCATTCCAACTAGACTCTAGAGGTGCGAAGGTAATTTGTAAACAATGGGGCTTATTGTTCTGAAATGAAAAGGAAAACAATGCATTGCAACAACATTCTTGACCAAGGTGTCAAAAAAACATTTGCAAAGCATGCATACGAAGTAGTCATTTTTTTTTATCAAATACAGTTACCTGTACGTAACCAGCTATGATAGTACTGCACGATACAACATCTCGTTTAGGCATTCGATCAAACCACTCCAGAGCTCAATCCATATCACCTGTCCCTACATACCCACCAACCATAATATTCCATGAATACAAATCCCGCTCCACGCTGCAATCCAACATCCTTCTGGCCTCCTCAACCGAGCTCCAATTCGCATACATCCCAATCAACGCATTGGTAACAAACACATTGTTCTCCGGTCCAACTTTTATGGCATGAACTTGAACTTGCTCACCCTCCAATACCCCAAACTGTTCCCACATGCTTTAAACAAAAACACAAGAGTGTAATGATTAGGCGTAAGGCTCAGACCCCGGACCCCGGACCACTGACCGAAATATAATCATAAGAGTCGTAGGAAGAAGTGGAAGACAGTGAATGATAAACAAAAATTTTGTACATTATAGCGTCTATTGTGTGTCTAATTTAAAATCTCATTTATACAAACACTAACCTAGAAAAGAAATAAAGATATTAGAATTTCATCATCCATTTATCCCTTGTACAAATACTATATTATCTCTAAAAAAAATTCAATACTATATTAACACAGCAATCAATATGCAAAAATTTGACATTTAAATAATAAAGTCTATCATTAACTAGCTATCGATTATATGCACAATTTTAAAATGATCGATATTACAACGTTATTTGTATATAGTTTAAAAATTAAAACAAATTTTAAAAAGCTAGGTATTCCAAAGACAAAGCGCCATTATTATATTGATGTCACACCCACGGAATCGGGTCTAAGCGGATACCCATTACGCTGGAAGTAGTGCATATAAACCTACAGAAGTTTATATATATATATATATATATATTCAATGTGATACTTTATAATTGATGAGCCTCGTTAACTCTTTACATACATTCATTGAACATTAAAGGAGTTTTGCATGATTAAATTAGTATTGACTGACTTTGTGAATGAAAAAAAAAAAAGAACTTTTCAGTCAGAATCCTCATATTCCTAGATTATGAGTTCAAAACTGCTGTCAGACTAACAAAAGTTTATGAGATATTCAAAAGTTAGTGCTTCTTAACATAATTTTGATCAAGATGAACATGAATGTGTTATGATTGCCAACTTACTGAAGGGGATCATCTGTGCAGGCTGATGAACATGAATGATGCAAATCTTTTTTCCTCCAGAGTTTTGTAATGCCCACAACAGGATTGCTCTGCTCTCTTTCACATTTTCTTGTATAGAATGAACAATGATAGTCTCTACAACTCTCTTAAAATCTTTTGCTTCGAAAAACTCGAGGTGACAATCTTTGAGAAGATAATAGGAAACAAATTCCCAAAGGAAATGAAAGATGCTTAATTACCATCTTCATGAGTATAATCTTGAGTTAGGATGTTAATTCTGCCTTGCTTTTCCGAGATATATCAGCAAACCAAACAGGGTTGTGAGCAAATGTGAGCATTAAAGCAAAACAAGTAGAGCGAAACCCACAAACCTGATTTCCCAGGCAACGCCGCTCTCGAATAACTTAGAAAAACCCCCGAGTCATGACCAAATTCACCATACGCAACACCTAACTGGTTGCATGCCTCAATTTCTAACTTCTAATGTTTTCCAGAATAAATATACAAAATAGGAACAAAACAGATTGAAAATCTTTAGAATAAGAAACAATTAATAGCCAAGATCCAATAAATGAAAAGATTATCATGTAAAAGAACGTACCAAGGAATGAAAAATGAAGAGGAGGAGGAGCAATGAAGGTGGCAGTGTGGGTTTGGTTTGGAGGCCTGGAAGGAGCGTGTCCCACATCCATCGTATTATTTTTTGAATAGTGTTTTAGAAAGTCGTTAATTAAAATATTTATTTATTTTTTATATCTAAAATTTGAAACTCAAATTAAAAAAGAAAAAATTGATAAAATGAGACCGACACTCAAAACATATAACATAGTGTGTACGTGTATAAGTATACTTAGTATTAATTATATTAATTTGATAGATGGTCAGATGAGAGTTGTTGTTACAATAAATATTTAGATTACTATACAATGGAAATGGTTCATCTGACTTCATCTGACTTCATCTGTAGATTGGTCTCTTGCTGGTTGGTCATGAACTTCAAGTTGGTCTATTGCTGGTTGTGAGTGTTCGACGTTTTGAGTTGAGCAAAACTGCAGGGCTGTACGTCATTCATCCAAAGGTTTTGAGTATTTCTCTATCAGATTCATACGATTTTACAACCATATAAGTTGGATTGAAGTCAGATTCATCCGATTGACCTTTGATTGTCAAAAATGGCCTTATTTAATAACTCCTTGACGCTAATAGATGATATGTCAAATAACTTGGTTGAAAACTTGTCAGTGGCATGATTTAGTGCATGTTTGGGATTGCGGTGAAAAATATAACTTATAGCTTTAGAACTTAGCTTATAACTAAGTAATAAGTTTTAGTATTAAAAAGTTATTTATTATTTGGTAACCATATGTTTAAAACATTTTCAAACAGGTTACGTTTATTTGAAAAAAATAAAAAATAAAAATTCTGAGGTAAAAATGTCCATTATTTGAATTTTTAAAGATTATGATCATATATTTGAAAGTTTGAAAGTTATAATTATATTAAAGTTGTTTGGGTATTTTCGTCCATTGATAGTATTTTTAAAATTTGAATTGCGTTCTACATTATCTGAAAAAACACATTTGAGGAAAAGCATCAAAATGATGATTTTCCTCAAACATACGTTTTAGTTTATTTGAGATTAAAAGTATTAATTTTAATATGTAATACCTAAACGATATAACTTTTTCATTAAAAAACTTTTAAGATTATTTAAGTACTTTTTAATACTCCTACCGTAATCCCAATCAGGCCCTTCCTTGGTTGTCGGGATTGGGGTAGGAAATAGAACTTTTCACAGCATTCATAGTAGTACTTTTTAATTACAGAGTTTTACTAAAAAACCTCTACTATCAAAAAGTTTTTTTTATTGTTTGGTAGATATGTACTTAAAACGTTTATAGAATTAGTTACGATGGTTTTTTAAAAACGTAACATTACTTTTTCAACAAAAGCCTCCATTTGGCTTTTTTATAGTAGAGTTTTAGTTTTTTTTCAAGTGCTTAAAGTAAATTTTATAAATTTACCAAGTAATTTTTATTTTATTTTATTTTATCTTTTTTTATTTTATTTTATTTTTAAATTTTTATAGAGAGTTTTATCTTACTTTTTAAACCTTCCAACTCAAACCTGAAAAGTTCTTAGCTACTGGCCATGAATGAGTTTAAACTAAGCGACTTGCGATAATTTAAATATTTAGAATACTACATTATGAGTAATGTGGACCGTCGTCATTGGAACCACATGACTGAAAGTAAGATTGTCCCTAAAAAAAAGGCCAGTTATATATATATATCTTGCACACATAAGTAATAACGGCACCACAAGTTTTATTTTAAGAAAAAAACAAATTTGGTCTGGAACCTATAAATATGTCATATCCACTTTTTTGTTTTTTTTTTTAAAGAAAAGGAGGGTACCTCAATTTTATTGATAGCTCTCGCTTACGGCAGAGGAATACCGTGATTACAACCGAACACCTGGGGTTACATATAATTATAAAATCCAAACCCAGGCATCAAAATAAAATATAGAATAACTCAAACACTAACACTCAAACACTATACAATATACTAAAATAAGCATATAAATCAAAATCAAAACTACATACATACCTGAAAAAAATAACAAAATCTAAAATAACCTGCAAAAAATATTTTATCTATGTCAAATTACATGTAAACAAGCTTGATCAAGTTGAATAGCTCCCGGAATGTCTTTTGGAAGGCGATTATTATTCTCAAAGATTGCCTCGTGACCACTGGAGCCCAGCTTGGCTAATCTGTTTGAGATGTAATTCGTTTTCCTAAAAGAATGATAGATCCTTACCACTATCAAGCAAGCCTGCATTTTTGCCTCATTTTAGTACATCTGACTCCTCCAAGAGACAAACCCACCCTTTTCCCACCAATTAACTACAAGCTTAGAATCAGTTTCAATTTCGATGTGAGTAATATTTCTCTGTGCACGTAAAGTAAGACCATCTGAGAGGGCTCGGATCTTAGCAATATTGTTTGAACTTATACCATAATATCTGACAAAAGCAAAAATCATATGCCCCTCCGCATCTCTCAGGATTCCTCCACCTCCACTTCTTCCTGGATTGCCACTGCTGCTCCCATCAACGTTTAGTTTAGCAAAATCCTGTTTCGGGCAGATCCATTTCAAAATCTGAATTTCCTTATTCTTGACAGGCATTGCTAGAACTGCACCATCTGAACACTTGATGAACGGTTTATTCGTTTTTGTATGTATAATTTGAACCAGAAATCTCTTGATCTTATAGCACACTTGCTCCCTAGTTTCAGTAACCCCCTCCATGCAAGCTACATCTGTATAGTCATAGAAACCAGCTAATCATAGTGGGAAGAATTCCAATCACAACATTGATATGAGAAACTGCCTGAGCCTTAGATAACCATTGTTGCATTTTACCTGTCCATGTCCTATTTGGCCCCAAGTTTCAGGCCTAGAGCAACTTCAAAACAATTCCAGACATAAGTAGGAATCTCTCCCATTAGAAGCGAATGATTCACAATCAGAAAGTTTGCAACATTTACATTGAGAGGCTATAGATATACTCAACTTCATAATATTCTGGTCACAAGGCAAACCTTTATACATACCTTCATAATATTTCATAATATGTAATATCCACTTGATGATATGAAAGAGTGTGATTCCTTAATGATCAGGAATCACATCATGCCATGGCCCAACCATCACACATCTCATATCCAAACTCCAGAAATATTTTGAATTCTTCCACCGCTATATCTCCTGCAACTGAATGATCTACAAGGAGCCATAGAGATGCATGTGAGATACAAATACATGCAGAGTCTTATAATACACAAAAGAAAATATGTTTCACAGCAGATTATATTTTGAAACTTCACATCCCAAGTTAAATTAATATTAAAATTTTTTGGAAAAAAAGATTATATGCTGAAATTCATAGTTGACATCAACAAGAATAACAGCATTAAAATTGCTGGCATGAGACAGAGCTGTACATAAAATTTTGTTGAAAAATATTAAATTGGTTTCTCTAATTATTATAGAACGATTTGCATTCAAATTGCTTGCCACTTACTAAATCCATCTCTTCTGAGGAATTGCATCCTTAGATATCGCATTTTACTCTTTCTCAACAGCTACCTGCTTTGGCCCTAGAGAAGAAATTTGGAACCTGAGGCTTTTGCTGGTGTTGATTATATCTGGTCTGTTGTAGAATCGGAGTTGCTATTCTTCACAAAAACTTCATCAATTTTAGCGAAAGGAACATGTTGATGTTGCCCGCAGGTTGAGTTCGAGTTTGAATCAGGAGATGAAGGACTAGTAGCAGTATCCATGTCATATAGGAGATTATCTGTCATGTGTGGTTGTTGCCCGCAGTTTGAGTTCGAGTCTGAGACAGGGAAAGACTTGAGGCTCCGAAGCCTTGTGAAGTGCACAACCTGCTTTCATATATATATATATATATATATATTAGTTGTAAATTCAGAACATGGTGATCATCTTCTTTTAGATATTACACTGGCCAGATTTTTTTTATAGTTAAACTCACAAGAAAATATTACTGACATTAACAAATATTATTGCATACTGGTCATTTCTGTATGTACTGTTGGTAGAATTGTGCAGTGATGATGACATGCGTCTCTTGTCAGATGTATAGTAATTACAAAAGGCCTTTTTTTTGGTAAAATATTAAGATAACGGCAAAAATACCTATAAATATGTACCAGCCGCTTGCATATTTCCCCCAAGCATCATTTTAGAAAACGTGAAGTCACATATTCAAATTGCAGAAGTTTTTTGAAGTCTTCCACCTCAATATATCCTGCATGCATCCAAGGATAACCGCATTAAGATTTCTGGCATTTTCTTGAGACACGACTGCAGTACATATAATTTTGATGAAAAAAATATCAAATTAAAGGAGCAGAATCTATATTCAAATTAGATGTCGAATTTTACTCTTTCTTGAATTCCTAACATCTAGCTGGTTTTTCTTAGGAAAAGAAATGGTGTCGGATTTCCATTTTGTAAATATTTCTTTGGAAGGACTTAGCGATCAAGCTTTTCCTGGCCCTGGCAGTAACATCTGATTTGTTGTAGAAGCTAGCAGATTTTTTATTCTTGACAGAAATTCCACTAAAAACGAATAGTTATTTTATTTTACATTCTTTCATAAAGAGATCGGGGGAGTTTATCTATTTGATAATTGTATAAATCATTTTGCTCAAAATAAAAATAATCGAATTATATTGACAAATGGTTGGAAAAGCCAATGCGTACCTAACTTTGAAAGTTGAATGTACACTCGCTGCCATCCACTTGTAGTTCATATGTCTGCCTTGTAGTAGAAGCCATTCAAATCAATACATCATTAATCTTTATGCTGGGGATGTGAGCAACCTTGCGCCATTCTTTTCCTTTTTTATTTTGCAACTGTTTCTCCAACAGTGGACATTCGCCGATCTTTAGAGAAGAAATGGAGGCAGGAAACCTGTCTTTTGGCATGAACTTCAGATTAGGACAAGCATGGATCTTCATCCGCTCAAGAGAGGTGAGGCGTTGAAGGCCCATGTTGTCCAAAGATGTTATAGTTGGAATTCCAGAGATGGTAAGATGGATCGGAGTAGAAATTGAGTCAAACAATCTCTCTTTTGGTGTGAACTTTTTTAGCCTTGGGAGGTTACGGAGAACGAATTTTTTAAGAAAGGTGAGGTGTTGAAGGCCCTCCATGTCTAGAGAGGTAATATTTGAAAATCCAGAGATGGTAAGACTGGTCGTAGTCTTGGGCAGCAAATCCGGCTCTGGAAAAGACTTCACATCTTCGCAATTCCCACAAATTGACAATTCTTGAAGAGAGGGGAGTTTTTGTAGACCCCATGTCGTTCGACAGGCAACGAGCATGTCACAATCTTCGACGGAAATTGATTTTAAATTGGTAGGCAAGCCCCCTTCACCGAATGATTGCAGCATTGGACACTTGTAGATAGATAGTGACTCCAGGGATGGAAGGAGTAGGTGCATCTTGTCAGGCAATGACCTTAAATTCCCACATTCACGTATCTCAAATCTTTTCAATTTTTGGGCGCGCAATCCTCCATCCGGAAATAATACGAAATTAGGGCAATTCTCGATTCTTATAATCGAGGCGGCTAAATCGTTTTCATGTTGTTTTGAATTAATAAGAGACTCCAGATTCTCACACCGCTTGATGGTGAAAATATCGATTTTTGCGATTAAGTTTATATGAAAGCACCTAAGAGAATCACAACTATTTTCCAAGTATAACTCTTTGAGGGATGAATAGTTGAAGTGCACTGGGAATTCTAACTTCTTACAGTTTGAGATCTTAAGACTTTTTAATGTGGAGGGTAGACCATCATCGGAAAGTAACATGATGAGCGAGCAACAACCATCAATTTCCAATTCTTGAAGAGGACTGCTGGAATCCATCATTCCCTCTGGTAGGGACCGTAATGCATCAGATCCTTTAAGTACTAGTGTTTGCAATCCGGATGGCAATTCATTGAACAGAACCTCGTTAACATTTGTTAACTCCAATTGACGTAGAGTAGGAGACCTTGGAAGTGAGGCCGCCAGTTGCGAACATTCAACAATCTCAAGTCTGGCTAAAGAAGGAAGTGGATGGGCAACCCTCCTATTAGCTTGGGGCACTTAATAATCTGAAGTTTTTCAAGACAAGGAAATGCTGCTTCACGTTCATTTTCAGAATCAAAACAAAACCAGTTTTCCCAATCTGGCATGTCTACAAACATCAGAGATTTCAAGGCTTCGAATGGCTTAAACGTAGAAGAACCGTTACCATAGAACTCCATACCCACTCTAGCAATTCCATGAATGCCAATGATAGAGAGCTCCTGGAGAGAGTTTAGTTGTCCAAATGATGGCAAGATGTGGCAATATTTACAACTATGGAGATAAAGATTCACTATCTTAGAGAATGAAGGATGAGCGATCCAATCCGGAAAGCTTTTACCACCATAATTGTAGATGTAGAGACCTTTCAAGTTTGTATGGGGTTGGAGATTCTTCAATACAGTTATTTGATCACTTTCTGAAATATTGCTAGTTGTATCGTCCCATTCCAACGCCAAACTCGTAAGGTGCTTCTTATCCTTCAACCATCTTGCATCCAAAGCATCGGCAGAAGATTTGACATTTTGGAGCTTTGTAATAAAGAGATCCCCCCCAATATCTTCAAGATTCCCCAACTCCCCAATGCTCGATCCGCAATGTTTGTTGACAACAAATTTATCCAAAGTCTGTAGACATTTCAGTCTGCCCAGATGTAACGGCATCTCCGTTATGGCACTTCCATATAAACCAAGATGACGCAAACTAACGAGTTTATGCATATCTCTAGGTAATACAGTAAGATGCTTACACCACCATAATCTCAATGTTTGCAAATTGCACAATTTACATATAGAATCAGGTAGTTTTCTAATTGGTGTGTCAGACAGATCCAAAAATCGTAGATGTCTAATTTTGCCAATTGAATCAGACAACTCAGTCAAATATCTATCATTTGCAAAGGAAAGCACTCGTAAGAATCTCAACATGGGCAACGAATCATGAACGAATTTTCTCGTTAAGATTCCATTCGAAAAATCTATTGGGAGAAAAGTGCGCAACCCCTTGGCCTCGTGAAGTGCCTCTAACGTCTTTGGGATGTTTTCCAAGCTTTCATCCACAATTGATAAATGGCGAGTCTTGTTCGTAACTTGGAGCGAATTGCTACCCTCCAGTCTAAAGATAAATTGCCCAGATACAAATCTTGCTAAGTCGTTGACAAGATCATGCATTCCGAATCTTGAAAAAGTACTTGATTCTTGAAATAATAACGATCTCGATACCAGATCAAAGAAGAAATCATCACCGACTTGCTCCATTGTTTTGCCTTCAAACTTTGGTAATAGACCCTCTGCCATCCACAATGAGACTAATTCCTTTTTCCCGAAAAAATGATCTTTTGGATATATAGAACAATAAGCAAAGCAACGCTTTAAATGTGAGGGCAAATATTTATAACTTAATCTTAGAGCAGGAATAATCTGATCAGTCGACATGGCCCACAACTCGCTCTTTAATATTTTATTCCAATCATCAGCATCTACATTAGACCACAAGAGAGATCCAATTGTCTTGACTGCTAAAGGTAGACCTTTGCATTTTTCCACGATTTGTCTTCCAATTGCTTCTAGCTCTGGATGCTTATCGGAGACACTGCCACTAAACGCATGCCTTACAAAAAGTGACCAACATTCTTTTTCTGGTAATGGCTTCAGATTGTGTTTGAAAGTAGTTTGCATAACCGATGCTACTCGTTCTTCACGTGTGGTTACCAAAATTCTGCTCCCTTGTGCTCCAAAGCTGAAGGGATTACTTAAGACCTCCCAGTTAATATTATTCCAAACATCATCTAAAACAAGTAGAAATTTCTTTCCTGTCAAACTTTCCTTTATCGTAGTTTGAAGCCAATCTAGAGTCTTACCATCACCATTAGGGGATGAATCTACTCTCTCTAGAATTGCTTTTGTTACCTTAAAGATGTCAAAGTCATCAGAAACACAAACCCATGCTTTAAGGTCAAAATATTCCTTCACCCTCTCGTCATTATATACAAGCTGAGCAAGGGTGGTCTTACCGAGGCCCCCCATACCGATAATAGCAATCACAAACAACTTATTGCCACTTGCATCACCTGAGAACAAGGAATTAATTATTTTCTCCTTATCATCTTCTCTACCACAAATACCAGATTCTTCAACCAAAGAAGTTGTGGGCAATCTTTCGGATGGTTTCCCGTGAACTCCTTCTTTTAGACCTATAACGTCCTTTTGTCTTACAAGATACTCCAATCTGTCATGCACTTGTTTTATTTCTGGTTCTATTTTCTGGACAAATGGTACTTTAAGAGATGTAATGATGGCTTTCCGTACCTTGCTTGTAGTGGTAAGAAATTCAGCATCCAACTTGCAGCGCATTGCTTCGGTATCAATCTCATCCAAGATGTCCTCTGCATCATAGATAGCATCTTTCAACTCATCGAGCCATTCTTTCACGTTGGGATTTGTCACTTGTTTTTCCTCTGCATCTTCAAACACAGCATTCACAGATAGCAAAGCCATCTTCAGTTTGTTCAAGAGTGCTTGGTCGAGTTTTTGTCCTCGAAAAGAGTCAACAAATTCACGAGATGCCACCCTTTCAAAAAACGCTTGGAGGAGTGGGGAGAGAAATATGCCTGCAAGCTCAGCCATGGTTTCTGGTTTGAATTAGAAGGAATAAAAGGAAATGAAGGTAAAGTGATGAAGAATGGTGGAGAGAAATAAGATGCTTCGAGGCTAAAACTGAGGTGAAGAAATTATTATGAGGAATTAGTAAAATAAATAAATCAATGGGATCGGGGTGTGTTCGTGGAGGCCAACTCGTTCATTCACGTACGTTATTCGCAAATCACTTTACGCAACAAAAGCATCTTCTTGCTTTATTAATTTGTAATATGATTGGCGGAAGCAAACTTTCTTTTTTAGGAACCAAAGGAAACACAGGAAACACGGCAAACAGGTGGAACCCATCACAACTTGACAGAATATTAAATTCACACGTCTCCGAAATAAATCTCTACATCGAAAAAAATATATGTACAATAGATATCAAATTTTATTTTTTATTATTTAATTTAAAGAAATTTATGAAAATTTATAGATATAGATGGAGAAAAGAGAGAGCGTGTTATAAAAAATTACTGTAGATATCATATTTGATATTTTCTTTACAATTACTGTAGATAAAATTTATAAAATTTACTAATGGTTAATCTATTGTAAGTGAATTTCTATCCTATAGTTAAAAAGTACACTTACTTTTAAATTTAGATAATCTAACGAGACTGCTCTTAGACTTGTTGGGCTTGTTAGTTGGGTTGAGCGGAGGGATGTAATCTTGTTAGGAAACTCTTAAGTATATATTTAAAAAGAAAAAACAGTTAAGCTAACCCACCATCTTTTTTCTTCGAGAACCATGTAATCAATTCACAACATTAACCTAACAAGAGCAGCTACATTATGTAACGCATAATGAAGTGTGAACTTGATAACAAGCAATTAGAATAAAAGCTTAGAATTCTTTTTACAATTTTGAGAAAAATGCACTTTGTTTTCTAGTTTTGCAGATGCATGATATCCTATTTTCACTCAGAAATGAAACAAAGAAGAATGTAAAAACCAAATTGACAGTCAGGAATTATTTTAAAAAATGACTCTAAAAGGTTAATTAATAAAATGAAGCATATTGAAAACTTTTTTTTATTTTATGTGAAACTGTTATCATTCATTCATCAGAAAAACTTACATCAAGGACTAAATACATTCAGGGATATCCTCATATCAACCATGACCTCATAAATCAATTAATGCATTTGGAACTCTACCAGTATACTATTTCCTTTTTGACTAGTCTGATCTTCACTACTGCTGATACTCTCTATAGAAAAATGTTCAAGAAACAGTACTCTGCCTAAACGTTCAAGAAGCGTTCGAGATGGTGCATATAATCCCTGTGATCATAATTTGGCAACAAAAATATGTAACAGAAATTAGTAGTGAACTAGCTACACTTTAACCAAAATTTGATTAGAAAATTTACTTATTTTAGTTTAGCTTGCCACTTTTCAACGACATCATACAACAAACTCTCTAAATCTATCTATATTCCATTTAAATATATATATTTCCATATTTTCTTTACAATTTTTATTCTTATGGGGAAAGTTATATAAGCTAATCATTAAAAAAAAGGATGCACATAAAATACATGATAATTTTTAACAAATATATTTTTAATTCAACATAACTACTTATAATAAACGTACACGGCTTTAATTTAAATTGGGTTGAATGGAATGAAATGCATATATACTGCACTTCGCAGACGTACACCAACTAAATGTAATATGATAATTTTTCTATTGATGTGTTTTTATCCAAGAAGAGCTTAGAAAGACAAGAAAAAAATAAATTAAATAAAAGAATTGAATGACCAACGTAATTTCTGTTCATTTAACTATCCATGCATGGGCTGAATATATATAAATATATATATATATTCCTTTTAAGTAAAAATGAACTGTTGGGAATTAAGGGAAACGTTTTGAAAGAAAGGGAAAAATCATAGCATTCTCATCCCATTTTCTATAAAATTTCCTATAATTTAATTAAAAATCACATTTTCTAAAATTGTTTTCTAAATTTTACTCATCTTTCAAAAACCTCTTACATCTTATTCTCTATCTTTTCTCTATTCTGTTAAAATAATATTTCTCTATTATTTCTTTATTACTTTTTTCTCTAACTTCCATTTACAAACTTAACTACTTAATATTTTTTCTTACATTTTGAACTACTACTCTAGTGAATATTTTAAACAAAAATTTAAATTATTTTTTTTGAGGGTATGATAGTGATTTAAATAATAGTGAATTATTTATTATCACTACAACAAAAATTGTTTTTTGGGACGATTTTTGTTTGGGACGAATTGAAAATCGTCCCAAAAAGTTAGATTTTGGAACGAAATTTCAATTTCGTTCCGAAAAAATGACGGAAAATGCAAACCGTTCGAACGCATTCGAACGGGATTTTTAGGGATGAAATTTTTTGTCCCAAATAAATTAAACGTTCGAACGTTTTAGTTTTGACCGTTTGAACGTAATATTGGCGCGATGGAAGAGGAAATTGTGGAGGGAAATTTTCAAATCGTTCGAACGTTAAATTACTACTGTTCGAACGATGTTGATTTACCGTTCAAACGGTATATGAAGCGGTCGAACGGTTACAAGGGTTTTAATTTTTTAAATTTTTTGGCAAATTATATTTAGATTAACTAGTAATTATAAGAAATTGGTTAATTAAATAATATGAATAATCTAAATTAATAATTAGTTTAGAAAATATAAAACAATACTATTTCATACTTAAATACTGAATTTACAAAACACAAAATGTTGTCCATACAAAAAACAGTAAATAAATATAGAAAATATATCATAAAGTAATTAAGACCCCAAGTCTTTGCACACTTCCTCAACTGCAGCTATACGTTCCTCTATTTGTGTCAGTCGAGTACTGATGGTGACCTGAGTCGCAGACATGGCAGCAAACTCTGTACGAANAATATAGAAAATATATCATAAAGTAATTAAGACCCCAAGTCTTTGCACACTTCCTCAACTGCAGCTATACGTTCCTCTATTTGTGTCAGTCGAGTACTGATGGTGACCTGAGTCGCAGACATGGCAGCAAACTCTGGACGAAGCTCAGACACAGCAGAATGGATCTCCATATGCACTGCATCGATCACTGCTGATGTCTGCTCGCTCATCGCTGCACGAACTATCTCAGCCATCTCCTCACGAGTAACACGGTGGACTGATGCCTCGGCCCGTGTAGATGTCTCAGCAGCTGCTGCTGAGACTTCATGATCTCCCGACTGTGCATCTCTGTGAGGATCAACCGGTTCTGGAACATGTGCACGAAAACGCAGTCTGATCAGCAAGGGTATCGACCTCATCAGTATAAACCGATGCCTCCTCCTCAGCTGTCTCCGCCTCAACTGAAGGATCAGACTCTCTAGGCACCACATTCGGATATGCATCTGGCAGCCTAGGAATACCGAGATGCTCAGCAAGTCCATCCCGTGAAAATACAACGGGTACTCCTCGGACAGTGAACCTGTAGGCCCCAGAATCATCTGCGCTAGCACTGCCGAGTTCTCTGTAGAACTCAGCAACAATATCAATGTAGGAGACTGGCTCCCATGCTTCCTCCCGCTCATCCAATATAGGTTCCCAACCACGATCGCTGAATACTGAGGGCAATGAATGACCCTCCCAGAGAAGACTCTGGAAATCAGAAATCTTCACCGGTCGCTCCAGTGATACTGTCCTCTCCCGAACTGGACCACTACTACTCTCTCCAATATTGCGTCGCTTACGTCCCGGCCTAGAAGTAGACATTATAATCAACCTGAAATTTATAATTACAAATTAGATATATTATATTAACAAGAAAAATACAATAAAGATATATTTACAGTAGTTTGAAACGAATAGCAATTTAATAACATTTTATATTATGAACAACATCATTTTGAATAAATATATATCTCAATATCAATATTAATTAGATAAATATTAATAGAAATATAACATTAAAAAAAGAATATTTAACTAATGGATTTATAATATTGAGATATTGGAACAATAAAAATTATTTTTCACTTAACGTTCGAACGCTTAAAGTAACGGTCGAACGGTAATCGTAGCTTATCGTTCGACCGATTACATAAACTTTCGAACGATAAGCGTAACGATCGAACGGTCTCAGCCTACCGTTCGATCGTTGCCTTTGACCGTTTGACCGATGTTGATAACCGTTCGAACGCTATAAACAGTGTTCGAATGATGTTCGTGCCGATCCGTATTCCAGGCCGAGTCGACTCGGCTATGGAAATCTTGTAAAATCCTTCGATTCCACGGATTTTACACCAAAATAATCGCAATAGAAACCTAAATAAACATTCCTAACATAGATTTATGCAAATCTACCGATTATTTTGATGTATAAATCGGTTTATCCTAACTTAATCTAATAATCTATCAAAAACCTAAATATAAACGGTAAAATGCTTTAAAAAAGAGAAATACCGGTAGTTAGAGGAAGAGGCTTTGAGTGGGTACTGTTGACGGCGGCGAAGACGGCGTTGAACGGCGGAAATGGACTGTTAACGGCTTTGAACGGAGGAAATGCTCACGTAGTTCATCCGTGAAAATGACGTCGGGGGGCTTTTATATGCTTTACCGTTCGAACGGTAAGTTAATACCGTTCGAACGTATTAACTGAAAAACGTTTCCCTCCCTAATTAATTCAATTAAATATAATAAATCTTATTTAAGCAAATATTCGATATTACAACATTAAATATTTTGATTAATTGAATTATAAAATATTTTAACATTAATTACATTAAATGCAATATAGTTAATGCACTTATATATTATTAAATACTATATATTATATTTGTCATTTTTTATATATATAGTATATATAAAATTATACTTAATTTTAATATATTATACTATTGAATATTATATAGTATATAGTATGAGTTATATGATATAGTATAGTATAGACTAGACTACTATATACATGACACTATGTTCATAGTGTTATATAACATATATATGTGATATTAACTAATACATATATATATTTAATAATATATGTATTACATGACTTGTTATCTATATTTTTCATTATATATTGCAATTATAGACTATTTAGATGACACACTCTATTCTAGGACTATAAATTATACTATATATGTTCAATTTTAGCTTTTGTATCATTATAATACACTATAATTGCTATTAGTATAGATGACACTATATATAATAGTAGATATCATTTTATTATATTATATTAATCTAATATTTATACACTATATATGCATGTCATACATATAACCCTATGCTATGATACCATATATAAGTACATATATTGCCTTTAACTTATGTACTTGACAATTATACTAGATGTAATATATATGATATTTTATACTATATATATATGTTATTAAACTATAATATATAACAGTTTGATTATATATTATATAGTTATATTACTATATAACTATATTATAGTAATATTTATAGTTTAGAGAATTTAAAGGTATAGTGGAAAAAAATACAAATAGTCGTAGTTTAAATTAACCGGTCGAACGGTTAAAGATTACCGTTCAAACGTATAGTAATACGTTCGAACGGTAATTTTCACGTTCGAACGTCAAATTAGTGGGGGAAAATTTTCCTGCTAATCTTTTTGACGTTCGAACGTTAACTAATAAACGTTCGAACGCTAATGTCTTCCATTTACACGACAGAACCTCACAATATCACGCTCGTTCCAGTCGACTCCCTCCTCATTTTCTTCCTACCAACGCCATTATTCTTCAATCCAGCTCTCAAATATTACTAACTTTTATCAATCTCTTATATTTTCGGATTAAGAGGTTGTTTTTATCGTTTGGTGAAGAGTATTTAAGTTTTGAGCATTGGGTACGGGGATTCTCCGGTGTATTTTGCAAAATCAGGTATTCTCCTTAAATTTATTCTCATTTTAGTTTTTATATAAGTGTTTTCGTTTGCTATAATGAGTTCGTCATATACTGTGCTGTCTGTTGATGTAATTTGGATTGGAGATGTTGTGGTTTTCGGAGGTTGAAGATGACTGTGAATCTGGAATTTAAGCGTTCGAACGGTATTCGTGTACCGTTCGAACGATATTCATGTTTCAAACGGTGTCTAGCACCGTTTGAACGCTAAACTGAGAAAATGCAAGAATTGAATTTAAAATTAATTATTTATAATCTTTGAATGAATAAAATGAATTTAAAATAAAATACAAATATTCTAGATTTACTAGATTATTTTACAAATAGAATGTTAATTAAAATACAAATAGTTATAATTATTAACTAGAATTATTTAAAATACAAATAGTTATAATTATTAACTAGAATGTTAATTATTATACAAATATCTATAATTATTAACTAGATATTTAATTACAATACAAATAATGATAAACAGGGACTAGAATGTTAATTAAAATACAAATAGTTAGAATTAATAAAATATTTTGAAATTAAATAAAATAACTATCTAATTATTTAATAATATAATTACTTAATAATTAGCATATCTTGTAAGTGTTTGTTTGATACATGTTAAATATTGGCATATCTTAATTTTGCATGTTCATCAAAATTAGCCTTAGACCCGTTCGAGAGTTATCAATCCGCCTTAATTGAAAGATTGATAACTCTTGAATTGTCCAGAGTGGACAGTTTGGAATTGTAAGATCATTCTCGCAAACTATCGATCTATATCTGTTATACGTCCAGCATTAAGATTTTGGCAGATTTCTCCCGTGTTCTCTGGATATGCAGTTTCGGTGATGTTGTATCGACGATTAACACGTCGGTTCACACAACAAAACGAGCATATTTGGAGAACTATGGGGAGATGCTGCCGAAATTTTGTTGGACGTGACAGATTATAGAGATTAGGTTTGCGAGTATGATCTTACAATTCCGAATGGGATAGGACCAATTACCCGGTGAAAGGTGGCATAATCATTGCTTTTTACATGATTGTGGTTAATACATGTTTGTTTGTTAATTGGAATGTGATTGTTTGTAATGAAGATAGTCGACATGGATAAGACTTGGATGCGAGTTAACGATCGTTTGGGTCAGAATTACAGCGTATATGCTGAAGGTGTTAAGAAATTTCTAGAGTTCGCATTGGGATCATCTGATAGTGATGGGCGTATTAGATGCCCATGTAAAGAATGCAGGAATTTGCGTTCTCATAAGATAGACTTGGTGAGAGAACATCTGTTTATCAAAGGTATTGACAAGGGTTATACTGAATGGGTTTTACACGGTGAACCATATCCAACTTCATTCGAGGTTCCACCTGAAGAAGTTGAGAACGATGAAGACGTAGAACCAGATGTTGGAGACGAATATGATGAGGATATGGAGGAAATGTTAGGTGACATCGGTGCGGGAATGTTTATGAATGAAGGTGACACAGACACATCAACTTCAAATGATGGAGGTCATAACACTTTTGCACGATTGTGGAAAGATTCACAACGTGAGTTATATCCAGGATGCAGAAGACACAGTAAGTTGTCATTTACTGTAAGACTACTTCACATAAAATCAATGTGCCGTTTATCAGTTAAGGCTGTCAATATGTTACTGGAGCTGTTTATGGAGGCACTGCCATCAGATAATACTTTACCTCGTAACTTCTATGAAGCAAAAAAACTGAAACGAGGACTTGGATTTGATTACAACGTAATACATGCATGTAAGAATGACTGCATATTATATTGGCAAGAGAATGAGCAGTTGAACGAGTGTCCCATATGCCACGAATCAAGATGGACATCGGACAAACAAAATGTGCCGCAAAAGGTTGTACGCCACTTTCCATTGATACCTAGATTACAACGATTATATATGTCACGTGCAACGGCTGTTGACATGACATGGCACTCATCAGGTAGAGTGGCGAACAATGGTATTTTGTCGCATCCTGCTGACTCCCAGGTGTGGAAAGAATTTGATCAAGAACACCCATGGTTTGCTGAAGAACCTCGTAATGTGCGACTTGGGTTGGCAACAGATGGATTTAATCCGTTTGGGAACATGAGTACTAGTCATAGTACTTGGCCAGTTGTACTTATGCCGTATAATCTACCACCGTGGAAGTGTATGAAAGATCCATATTTCATGATGAGTTTGCTAATTCCAGGTCCGAGATCACCAGGAAATGATATAGACATACACTTACAGCCATTGATTGCAGAATTGAAAGATTTGTGGGAGAATGGGGTTGTCACATTTGATTCATCAACAGGGAAGTCGTTCAAGATGCATGCTGCCGTGTTATGGACAATAAATGATTTTCCAGCTTATGGGAACTTGTCAGGTTGGAGTACTAAGGGAAAAATGGCATGTCCAACTTGTAACAAACATACTAAATCTGAATGGCTAACTTACGGGAGGAAATTATGTTTCATGGGGCATCGTCGATTTTTACCTACTGACCATATATGGAGGGGAAATTCACAAATGTTTGATGGTACTCTCGAACGGGGCCAACCTCCACCATACATGTCTGGTGAAGATGTACTTGCACAATTTGTAGATGTTGGTTGTAATGAATTTGGTAAAAAACAACGAAAGAGAAAACGAGCTACATCTGAGTTGAATTGGACTAAGAAGAGTATATTTTTCGATCTCCCATACTGGTCAAAGTTAAAGTTACGGCATAGTCTTGATGTTATGCATATTGAGAAAAATATATGCGAATCCATATTGGGAACATTGATGTCAATTGAAGGAAAAACGAAGGATACATTAAACTCAAGAAAGGATTTGAAGCGGTTGGGAATAAGACCGGAAATGCAATTGCAAGAAAATGAGTCGTCCGTTTACATGCCGATTGGATGGTATACATTGTCAAGGAATGAAAGGGCTACATTTTGTGAGTGGATAATGAAAATTAAATTACCGGACGGTTATGCATCGAATTTCACAAGGTGTGTGCGAACAAATGACTGGAAAATAACTGGATTAAAAAGTCATGATTGTCATGTCCTTTTACAGCGTATCTTGCCTATTGGTATCCGTGGGTACTTGACAAGAGACGTGCGCGTGGCTTTGACTGAGTTGGGTTTATTTTTCAAGGATTTATGTGCTAGGACATTAAATGTAGAAGCTTTGGATCGAATGGAACGGGAAATTGCCATAATCTTGTGTAAGCTAGAAAGTATTTACCCACCTTCATTCTTTGACGTCATGGTTCACTTAGCTGTCCATTTGCCACGTGAAGCAAGACTTGCAGGACCAGTTCAGTATAGATGGATGTATCCTATTGAACGATTCCTTGGGAAGTTGAAACGTACAGTTGGTAACAAGGCTCGCCCAGAAGGATCAATTGCAGAAGCATATATTGATGATGAGTGGCATACCTTCTGTTCCAAGTATTTCCACGGGGTTGACACTAGGTTTGATCGGCCGGAAAGAAACTTTGACGTTGACCGAGCAAGACAACGAAATGAGTTTTCTGTGTTTTCCCAACAAGTACGACCACTTGGTGCAATGCGTGGTTATGACTTATGTGGCAGAGAGTTTGAGAAAGCTCAGTGGTACGTGCTGAACAATTGCCCTGAGATAGAGAATCACTTGAAGTAAGTTATAATGTTTTCTTAATCTAATATTCGCACATTTACTTTCATGAAATATTACGGATATAAGAGAATTGTTGTAATTATCAATTTCAGTGATCATATTAACATGCTCAAGGAACGAGGAGTAAATGATATAAATCAGAAACATGAAGAGGAGTTCCCGAGATGGTTTGAACAACGGGTAATGACATTACATATGCTTTACTCATCCAATAGTTCATTAAATATTAATTTTTTTTTTTTTATATAATACAAGTTTTACTCAATATGTAGGTTGTACAAATGCATGCAAATAATCCAAACGATATATCGGATGAACTATATGCATTAGCGCGTGGCCCATCGAGGCGCGCTACAAGATATTCTGCATGTATTTCTCGGGGAAGTAGGTATCACACAGTGGATAGGGATTGTTATAGGAAAACACAAAATAGTGGTGTCCTAGTCGAGGGAAGTCATGATGGAGAAAATATTGATTTCTATGGAGTTATTGTTGATATAATTGGAATGAAATATTTGGGAGAACTTGTAGTGTATCTGTTTAAGTGTGATTGGTGGGATTTAAGCAATCCTCGAACTGGAGTCCGTGATGAAGAATATTTTTTGAGTATTAATACCTCAAAAAAATGGTATGAGGATGATCCTTTTATTCTAACTTCTCAAGCATCTCAAGTATTCTACTTAGATGACCCGAAGTTAGGAAATCAATGGCGAGTAGTACAAAAGTATTCTCCAAGAAATATATATGATGTTATCCCTCAGGCGGAAGGGGGAGATGAAGAAGCAGATGATCCCTCTACTCAAGAAGCATACCAAGAGAGTCAGCCCGTCTTTAATTTGTTTGTGGATTTGAGCCAGTATGAGATGATTCCATTAAATAGAGAAGATATTGAGGCTGAAATTGTTGATGCGACAATTGAGCAAAATGTTGATTCCACTGAAGTATCTACAGATGATGAGTCTGAATTGTCAAATGATACTGATACAGATAGTTATTGACAAATTATGTTTGCACATATAGTTTTCTGAAAATATGCCTCCGAAGAGAAAGGAAGTTCGCATCCCATCTCCACCTGTTCCGAGCTCTCCTTCAGACTCACCATTAGAGATTGACTCTACAGAACAAGGTAAAATTCTAAGACTCATAAAATTTATTAATTAAAGTTATAATAGAAAATTGATTATAATGTTATATATCATTATGACTTCACAGTACAATCTCGTCAAGGTCGAGGCACTACTAGAGGCGTGACGTTAGAAAAATATCGTAAGGTGGGTAAGATCAAAGTTAACATTCTTGATGAACATACCGGAGGCGAAGGACAACCAGCAGCTTGGCTTGCATCGCATGTGGGTGCTCTTACACGAACTTATGCACCTTTGGCAACAAGTTCATGGAAGAAAGTCCCTCAAGATGTTAAGGACCTTATCAAGAAGCGTTGTTTGGTACAGTTTAAAACACGAAATTTAATTGGTGAATTTTTTTATTTTACTTTAAAGTTAGAATATTATAAATGATAATATCTTTGTCTAAATTTTTTTCTGTAAGGATGATTTCGAATTAAATTTTGGTCGGAGAGAGGAGCGTAAAACTGTGGAAGAGCTTATGAGTAATGCATTCCGCAAGTATAAGGCGAGGTGTCATGAGCATTATAATAAGTTTGAGAATAGTGAAGAAGCACGCCAACATCCTTTTCAAGATGTGCAACCTTCTGATTGGGAAAAACTTTGTGACATGTTTGAGGATCCATCATATAAGGTATAATTAATTTAATTATTTTAGTTGTCCTATTTTTTATTTCGCTTTCTAATATTTTCAATTCTTATGTAGGAGCGAAGTTCTATAAACAAAACAAATAGATCAAAATTGAAGATTACTCATCATGCAGGCTCAAGATCTTTCCACCGCCTCTCTAAGAAATTGGTATTACTATTTTTTTATTTGTATATAGTTAACTGAATATATGAATCATAATGACTTTATATCTTAACAAATCTTTATTATAGCAAGATTCAGATGCCGATTATGATCTGACAAAATTATATGCTGCATCACATACTAATCGTAATGGAGAGTGGAGTCATCCTGATGCCCGTGAAAATTATGTAAGTATTATAATTTGTTTTAAATAAATATATTTGAATTTTTATGATGATATTAACTCTTTATCTTATGTGTAGGATAAAATGGTTGCCCTGCGTGCTGAATCTGCGTCAGATCAAAATTCCTCAAATAATGATGTTGAGATTTTTACACAAGTTCTGGGTGAACGTTCAGGATATTTGAGGGGTTTGGGTCGCTGTGTAAAACCTTCCCCCTCTTCCTCTTCTTCCGGGTCTGCCTCTATAGCGCAAGAGAATGCGAATCGCAGAATTGAAGAATTAATTGCAAAACAACAAGAGTTAGAGGCTCAATTGGCGAGACAAGGAGACATGGAGATGCGCCTCAAACAACATGAAGAAGAACAAGCACAGTTCAGGAGAGATATGCAACTCCAAATGCAACAGCTTATGCAACAGTACAGGCCTCCAACCAACTGATGGTTTTTTACGTCTAGCTTATGACATTATCTAATTATGTATGAACAATGCTATTCTCATGGTTATTTATTTGTTTGCACTTATTATAAAACTATTGTGAGTAATTAAACAGTTCCTAATTTATGTTTTTCAAATATTATGGATGTCTATTTAGTTTTTTAATAATTATTGGTTAATAATAAAATTACAATCCGTTCGAACGACCGTGTAACGTTCGAACATTGGGTGCAAATTACAATCCGTTCGAACGACCCTGTAACGTTCGAACATTGGGTGCCGTTCAAACGATAATATACCGTTCAAACATTAATGACAAAACGTTCGAACGATACAGGATGATCAAAAAACCGTTCAAACGCGGTTAGCGTTCGAACATAGACGATCACCGTTCGATCCCCCATACCGTTCGATCTTTTCCTATACCGTTCGAACGTAATGCTATTGAACGTTTGAACGTATCTCGATAACCGTTCAATAGATACATTAACGTTCGAACGGTAAATTGAAGCATTCGAACGCCATTCTGGAACGAATTTTAACCGTGACAAAAAATGTCATCGTTCGAACGGTATCGAACGGTCAATTTCAAAATCGTCCCAAAATATATTTTTTGGAACGAAATTGTGATTTTCGTTCCAATATATCTTCTGGGACAGTGATGTTGGGACGACCTTGGGACGAAAAAATTTCGTCCCAAAAAATCTTTCAGAACTAAATGTATATATTTTGGGACGAAAATTTTCGTCCCAAAAAATGATTTTTGTTGTAGTGTGCATTCCGAATCTTAATCCTGAAAAAAATTACTTGATTCTTGAAATAATAACGATCTCGATACCAGATCAACGAAGTTATCATCACCGACTTGCTCCATTGTTTTGCCGTTTGACTTTTGTAATAGACCTTCTGCCATCCACAATGAGACTAATTCCTCTTTGTCGAAAAAATAATCTTTTGGATATATAGAACAATAAGCAAAGCAACGCTTTAAATGTGAGGGCAAATATTTATAACTTAATCTTAGAGCAGGAATAATTTGATCAGTCGACATGGCCCACAACTCGCTCTTTAATATTTTATTCCAATCATCAGCATCTACATTAGACCACAAGAGAGATCCAATTGTCTTGACTGCTAAAGGTAGACCTTTGCATTTTTCCACGATCTGTCTTCCAATTGCTTCTAGCTCTGGATGCATATCGGAGATACTGCCACGAAACGCATGTCTTACAAAAAGTGACCAACATTCTTCTTCTGGTAATGGCTTCAGATTGTAAGTTAAAGTAGTTTGCATAACCGATGCTACTCGTTCTTCACGTGTGGTTACCAAAACTCTGCTCCCTTGTGCTCCAAATCTGAAGGGTTTACTCAAGTCCTCCCACTTCATATAATTATCATTCCAAACATCATCTAAAACAAGTAGAAATTTATTTCCCGTCAAACTCTCCTTTAGCGTACTTTGAAGCCAATTTAGAGTCTTACCATCACCACTAGCGGATGAACCTACTCCCTCTAGAATTGCTTTTGTTACCTTAAAGACGTCAAAGTCATCCGAAACACAAGCCCATGCTTTAAGGTCAAAATGTTCCTTCACTTTCTCGTGATTGTATACAAGCTGAGCAAGGGTGGTCTTGCCGAGTCCCCCCATACCGACAATAGCAATCACAAACAACTTATTGCCACTTACATCATCTGAGAACAAGGAATTAATTATTTTCTCCTTATCATCTTCTCTACCACAAATACCAGATTCTTCAACCAAAGAAGTTGTGGGCAATCTTTCGGATGGTTTCCCTGGAACGGCTTCTTTTAGACCTATAACGTCCTTTTGTTTTACAAGATACTCCAATCTGTCAAGCACTTGTTTTATCTTTGGTTCTATTTTCTTGACAAATGGTACTTTAATATAATTAGAGAAGGCTTTTCGTACCTTGCTTGTAGTGGTAAGAAATTCAGCATCCAACTTGCAGCGCATGGCTTCGGTATCAATCTCATCCAAGATGTCCTCTGCATCATAGATAGCATCTTTCAACTCATCGAGCCATTCTTTCACGTTGGGATTTGTCACTTGTTTTTCCTCTGCATCTTCAAACACAGCATTCACAGATAGCAAAGCCATCTTCAGTTTGTTTAAGAGTGCTTGGTCGAGTTTTTGTCCTCGAAAAGAGTCAACACATTCACGAGATGCCACCCTTTCAAAAAACACTTGGAGAAGTGGGGAGAGAAATAAGCCTGCAAGCTCAGCCATGGTTTCTGGTTTGAAATGGAAAGAATAAAAGGAAATGAAGGTAAGTGATGAAGAATAGTGGAGAGAAATAAGATGCTTCGAGGCTAAAACTGAGGTGAAGAAATTAATGAGAGATTAGTAAAATAAATCAATGGGATCAGGGTGTGTTGGTGGAGCCAACTCATTCATTCAAGTACGGTATTCGCAAATCACTTTACGCAACAAAAGCATCTTCTTGCTTTATTAATTTGTAATATGATTGGCGGAAGCAAACTTTCTTTGTTAAAAGAGAAAGGAACCAAAGGAAACACAGGAAACACGGCAAACAGGTGGAACCCATCACAACTTGGCAGAATATTAAATTCACACGTCTCCGAACAATGCTATTTAAAGCATTGTTGTTGGATCATGTATATATAAAAAAATAATTTTAATAAATATAAAATAAATTTTAATTTTAATTATTTTATTTATAAAAGTTTCTATATTAAAATAGATATATGTATAGTAGATATTAAATTTTATTTTTTATTATTTAATTTAAAGAAATTTATAAAAGTTCATAGATATAGATGGAGAGAAGAGAAAGAGTGTTATAAAAATAATAATAAAATAAATATTTAATATATGTACATTAGAGATCAGATTTAATATTTTTTTTATAATTACTGTAGTTAAAAGTTATAAAATTTACTAATGGTTAATTTTGCAAGTGAATTTTCTATCCTTAGTTAAAAAGTACACTTACTTTTAGATATAGATAATCTAATGAGAGTGCTCTTAGACTTGTTCAGCTTATTAATTGGGTTGAGCGGAGGGATATAATCTCGTTAAGGAACTCTTAAGTAGTTATTTAAAAAGAAAAAACAGTTAAGCTAACCCATCTTTTTTCTTCTAGAAAGAGAACAATGTAATCAATTCACAACATTAACCTAACAAGAGCAGCTACATTATGTAACGCATAATGAAGTGTGAACTTGATAACAAGCAATTAGAATAAAAGCTTAGAATTCTTTTTACAATTTTGAGAAAAATGCACTTTGTTTTCTAGTTTTGCAGATGCATGATATCCTATTTTCACTCAGAAATGAAACAAAGAAGAATGTAAAAACCAAATTGACAGTCAGGAATTATTTTAAAAAATGACTCTAAAAGGTTAATTAATAAAATGAAGCATATTGAAAACTTTTTTTTATTTTATGTGAAACTGTTATCATTCATTCATCAGAAAAACTTACATCAAGGACTAAATACATTCAGGGATATCCTCATATCAACCATGACCTCATAAATCAATTAATGCATTTGGAACTCTACCAGTATACTATTTCCTTTTTGACTAGTCTGATCTTCACTACTGCTGATACTCTCTATAGAAAAATGTTCAAGAAACAGTACTCTGCCTAAACGTTCAAGAAGCGTTCGAGATGGTGCATATAATCCCTGTGATCATAATTTGGCAACAAAAATATGTAACAGAAATTAGTAGTGAACTAGCTACACTTTAACCAAAATTTGATTAGAAAATTTACTTATTTTAGTTTAGCTTGCCACTTTTCAACGACATCATACAACAAACTCTCTAAATCTATCTATATTCCATTTAAATATATATATTTCCATATTTTCTTTACAATTTTTATTCTTATGGGGAAAGTTATATAAGCTAATCATTAAAAAAAAGGATGCACATAAAATACATGATAATTTTTAACAAATATATTTTTAATTCAACATAACTACTTATAATAAACGTACACGGCTTTAATTTAAATTGGATTGAATGGAATGAAATGCATATATACTGCACTTGGCAGACGTACACCAACTAAATGTAATATGATAATTTTTCTATTGATGTGTTTTTATCTAATAACAACATAACATATGGTACCTAGACAGTTCCAGTTCTACCAAGAAGAGCTTAGAAAGACAAGAAAAAAATAAATTAAGTAAAAGAATTGAATGACCAACGTAATTTCAGTTCATTTAACTATCCATGCATGGGCTGAAAATATATAATATCGTGAATGCAAAATATTTAAAATTTTCTTGTACACCTATAATAATAATATATATGTATATATATATATATATATACATATTTCCGTTTAAGTAAAAATGAACTGTTGGGAATTAAGGGAAACGTTTTGAAAGAAAGGGAAAAATCATAGCGCATTCTCATCCCATTTCGCATAAAATTTTTTTCTAAATTTTACTTATCTTTCAAAAACTTCCTACATCTCATTCTCTATCTTTTCTCTACTCTATTAAAATAATATTTCTATATTATTTCTTTATTAATTTTTTCTCTCACTTCCATTTATAAACTTAATTAACTACTCAATATTTTTTCTTATGTTTTGAACTATTACTCTAGTGAATATTTTAAACAAAAATTTAAATTATTTTTTTGAGGATATGATAATATTTTTAAAATTAATATTTTCATATTTTCGTAATTATTTTTAAAATTATTATTTAAAATTATAATAAATATAAATATGAGAGAAAGTGTAGATGATTGAAAAAAAATTTATTTTATTTATTAGAATAAAATATTGATAAAAAATGATTTAGGAGATGAATAATGATTTTCTATATTTGGAGAACTATTATTCATCTTCTAAATATTTTTCCTAAAATAGGAATTAGGATGAAGGGGAGATTTTAACCAAATTTATATTTTTTTTAAAAAAAAATTATAAGAAAAATAGTATTATAAGAAATGGGATGGAAATGATTGTATCAAACAATATGAGAAACAAGTAACGGTGGCTGGTGGCACGAGGATTATCAACCTCTAGAAAACATCTAACACCATGACAACCTGTCATTTGTAGGTTTTGTTTTCAATTTGAAGCCGTGTATGTACGTAGTCTCCGTCGGTGTCTCCTTTCTAGCAACATTCATGTACTATATTGGAAAATATTGATTCTTAGTTCTCTTAAATTTATTGTTAGGGTATTTTAATTTTTTTTAATAATTAAGAAAATGATTATTAGTAAAATTGTATATTTTTAATAATAACTAAAATTAGAACTTTTTGTTAAAGTCAAAATCAATAAAAATATAAATCCACATTAAACTAGTCATTCTAAAATCAAAATAATAACGTAATATTATATATTTTAGTAATAATTTTTAATATTTTTTAAATACACGCCATATATTAATTAAAATGATGAAAAATTAACCAGGCTATATTTGCATATTCCGTGTAATTTTGATTTGCCCCAGTGGTTTCTTCATAGCTTGAATAGTCATGTGGTGCATGCACTCCAAACCAGTGTTTTGAATTTCGTATTGTATCGATCGGTTCAGTTAAAATATTTTGTTTCCATGATTTAGTCGGTATAGAAAAATGGATTGTTTCGTACTGCCCCAAATACCGGTCGATATTTCGGCCTTTATTTTTTTTTATACATAATAAATAGATAATATTAAATGGATAAACACTAATATATAAATAATAAATTTATAATAACATGTAATACTAATGTATAATAACTAAAGTATTGATTATGTAGATTTTATATAACTATATCTTATATAGTTAGTTAAACTCAATAATATATATTAGTATGAGTTAATTATTATTATAAAAATATCTATATTCTTTATACATTAATCATATATATTTTATATAACTATAACTTATATAGTGAGTTAAATACTAGTATGAACAAATGTACTTAAAATAATACACTTTTACTATAATAACATGTAAAACTAATGTACCTAATATACCTTGTAGTAGTAATGTATAGACTATAGTAATCAATCTATGATTCTATAATAACTTATAACATGTAATACTAATTTTGTTCTTTTTTCTTCAGGCACAAGTTGGAATGAAATTCGTTGCAATTTGTATTGGTTCTTTTGTTGTAAGTTGTAACTTTTTGATAGAGTTAGAACTTGATGGATGATGAGCCATGAGTTGGTTGGATAATTTGGGAGAATAGATAATGATGGATAATTAGTTTGTAATTTTGGTTATATATTTTTAATTTGTAATTTTGTATAAATGATTTTAATTTGTAATTTTGGTTATGTATTTTTAATGTGTGTATCACAGTTGGAAAATTTCTTCTTGCAAGTTTAAATTTTGTTTTATTTTACAGTGTCCAAGATTTTAATGTGTGTATCAAGTTCTAAGGATGAAGGATCATTGTGTGATGATTTCTTTTTACAAATTTGGTTAAATAAATTAGAAATTATTTTTTTAAAAAAAATTGATATGGAAGCCTAAATCCGATTAGAGTCTAAAATTGTAAAATTAAAATATCAAATGGATTAATGAAAAAAGTTCAATAAAAAAAAGTCTAACTCTGACAAGTCGGAGTCGGAGTCTGAGTCGGAGCGGAGCCTATAGAAGTTGGAGGTCGAATTCAACCTCCGAAAAAATCGAAATCGGAGTTGGAGGACAACAATACCAACTCTGAAAAGTCAGTGCTTAGCCCTATTATCCATTGGTGTTACATGTTATTATGCATTTTAGTATTTATACATTATTATTACATGTTATTATATTTATATGATTAATATATAGAAAAATACATATATTTTTATTAAATATGTACAATATCGGAGCGAGGTTGGAGCGGAGTTTGAGTCGGAGCCAGGCATCGGAGTCGGAGTGAAGTTGGAGCGGAGTCGGGCTCGGAACGGATCGGAGTCGGTTCGCCTCCGACTTCGACTCTGACTTTCCTTGGAAAAAAAGCTCCGACTCCGACTTGAGGAGCCTGAGCGGAGTCAGAGTCGGAGTCAGATTTTTAGATTTCTGCTCAGCCCTAATCATCCATATACCACATATTTGATAAGAAAAAAAAATTTTAAAATTATTAGCACCTTGAAAACTGACCAGCATTGTTTGATGATCAACAAATAATGTGCCCATCTAAGTAACACGAGTTGTGACTTGTGTTGGCCAAAACATGTAATAGAAATCAAACATTTTTAAAATTCTGAAATATATATATATATTTATATAAAAATCAGGCGCAAATATTGAGTACTAGTACTCGGCCTTAATTAACGATTCTCGCGTACTGCAACTTGAACCCCTGGTGCTTGTGAACGGTGCAAAACTGCAAGTGCACAGTATCATAGTTTTATAATAAAGTGGTAAGAAAAGTATCGTCCTCAGGGATTGGTACCTTACTTATGCCAAATACCAAAATTATACTAATCTCAATTTTATCTAGAGGAATCACTAAGATTTTTGTAGTTGCAAATTAAACTAAGACTAACTCAAAGAGAAATATGCAAATGAAATAAAACTGACGCTCGAAGATCAGATTAATGGGAAAGAAAACTTCTAGGAAACCGATTTCACCTAATTCTTCACTATGCTTTTCTCATCCAACTAATTTAATTTAATTCTTTTTGTCTATTAGCAAATCTCTAATTCATCCAAAAGCCTCTTTCGATAGTCAATTGAAAATTATTCTTGTTCATCAATTCACACAAGAATATGCAAATTAAATAATCAAGAACACAATAAGACCAATGATTTAATTACTACATAGGTTCATACAAGTCTTTCGATCTCTATACTTACCTATGCTGAAATATTCAAGATCTACCCTATGATTCCCTCTTTCGATAGTAAATCACAAGATTAAAAATTATCTAATCAATGGCCAGTTAATTAGAAGCAATAAATTTAGAATAAATCAGATAAACAAAGAGAGAATCGCCTTAAATTAGCATAGATAATCAAGCATAGTTCGGAATTAGGTTACATCGTTTTCCTAGAATAAAGAAAATTTAGCTCATACTAGAAATTGAATTCAATATAAACGAATTCACCATAATTGTTCTGAGAAAATTGGAAGAAAATAAACGCTGAAAAATACTCCTTGCAGCCGCAACTCGTCTTCAAAAACTCAAGGAAATGATTCAAGGCTTTTCTCCCGTCTATGCTCGTGTATGATTCCAACGTACGTGCAATATGTGGAATTCCCTCTTCAAAACGGATGATTTGAATCCTTCTAGATGTGTTTTTCTCTCCCAAAATGTGTTCTCCAGTCAAAAGGTACGGCCATAAAGTGAAAAATCACTTTTATATGGTGTGACGGCGGAAAACCCTAAATCTGTCAAAATACGATGTTCGTTCGAGCGGGGTGTCGAGCGAACATCGAGCAGTCGACTCTGCCTAATTTCGCTCGAGCGGCTTGTCGAGCGCACCTCGAGCGTTCAACTCTGCCTGATTTCGCTCGATCGGCCAAAAGCCTCCGCTCGAGCGATCTTGTAAAATCTGCAATACAAAATTTTGCAAGTCATCAGCTTGCTTTTATAACCATGCACTACTACCACATCAGCAGGAGATGATGATGTTTCACAAAAATTAATATCAGGGTATTGATAAACCCTAGAAAGTCATCCATCAAACCACACTAGCTAGGACGTGTAAAATTTTGGAAGTTAAATTATTCAAGTTTCTTGACGATGAAACAAAGTTGAATCAACGTCAAACCAAGTAAAAAAAATGTCAAGTAACTCTAGTTCTGTAGAGAACACAAGTGGAATTCAAACTCAAGCTAATCCTCCGGAAGCCAAGTTCAACGGAATCACTAACAGCAAACTCAAGTATAATCAATCCACTTGAAATTCTAACCGAATGCATTTCTAATTTAAAGTCGTTGAAAGATAGAGATAGAAATACATTGTGTTTATCTTTAAAAAATGATAATTGCAATCATGAGTATGTAATGATTATTCAATCACTTTAAAAAAATGAATAAATACAGGACTCATGTGAAAAAAATAATAATTTTTTAATAATAGATCCTACTTCTTTTCAAAACGATTGTATGACGCTTACGCACTCTACGACTATGTATAACAAGTTTGAGTCATCATCAAAGAATTTACTATCTTTTAAACCTTATTTAAAAAGTTTAAGAACTGCTTGACTTTTAACAAACTACCCTATACAGAATAATATGTCTTCTTAAAGCATGTGGTGGTTTGGGTTTTTGTTCGCCAAAATCTTTGGAAAACCATCTTGCTTTGGTAGCCAAGCTTGGGTGGCTAATTTATGTCATTAAGATAGAACTTGGGTTAAGCAAAGTACATTAAGCATTCAAATTTTTGGGAGGTTTAGAGGTTCAATCTCGATCGGTGGTTTTGGAAAGCAATTTTACGTACCGAACATTTATTAGAAAAGGGTATCTAGTTTCACGTTGGTTGATCTTCTAACCATAATTAAACTGATTCTTGGATATCCAATATTCTCGATCCCAAATAGCTTCGAGAAATATCTGGAGTCCTACTCCACCCGTATGTGAAATATGCATTTCGATTCTTTGCTACTAATCAAAACCCTCCAAATACTCCATTTTCATATCCTGAATGGGATTAATTGTGGAGATTTAAACTAAACTAAATATCATAATTGCTTCCATGGAAGATTTGCAAAAACATTCTATCCACTCATATCAATTTGTTTAGCCACACTCAAATAGGCTTTGAAAAATGCGGCCCAACACTGCTAATTTTGACAAATCAAAGTTAGTGCAAGTAGATAACGCAAATAATACTTGCAGTTAGCCAGCATTCTTGGTGCAAGGTAGTTTCTTTTTCCATACCTTATTTGGAATTCCCTTTGAGGGCTGCTTGTCTAGAGAGATGTCATATTTGAAAATCCAGAGATCGTAACTGGTGATGCTAAGTCGTTGACAAGATAAGAATCGTACAAAGTACTTGATTGTTGAAATAATAACGATCTCCCAGACCAAATAAGTACTCACCACCGACTTGCTCCATTGTTTAACCCACTCACATCCACAAATTCTCCAATATCAATAAAATAAAAAATAAAAAACTAATTCCTCTACTTTAAATGTGAGGGCAAATATTTAAGTACTCATCACCGACACTCCACGTACATCACGTGTTGGAGGAGCAAAGAAATCAAACAAAAGGTAAAGGAACCAAAGGAAGATGACATGCAAACAGGTGGAACCATCATTCAACATGCCATCTTCCATATATTCCATGCAATAATGTAGTTTGTTTTTTTTTTTTTTTTTAATTCATTCCAAGCTTGACTTCCCATTACGAGTAGTACTTGGCGAATATTAAATTCACACGTCTCTGAAGAAGAATGGGGTGTTAAAACTTTTTGGTTTGTTAGTTGGGCTGAGCAAGGGGATAGATGGACCTCCAATCTAGAAAGCAGCTACATGTACGCATAATGAAGTACGAAGAGTGATATAGACTAAGAAAAAAAAAATTCAGTTTAATCGTAATAGCTGGAGGTATATAAAAGTGAAACAAGAATATCCTCATGTTCTGCCGTTGATATATATATATATATATATATATATATATATATATATATATATATCTATATATACACATTAGGTCGGAGCAACTTACAAAGCAAATTTATCTAATTGGGTGAGATAATGTTTTTAATTAAAAAAATATGCATTTTTATAAAAAAATTAATTAATTAATGCATAATTTAATACGTAAAAAGGTAAATTTTAGAAAATATCTTTAGATAATGATAAGTTAATAAAGTATAATATATTTCAATAAGTATATTCTGGCCGAATGTCACAATGATTAATCTACGCCTATAGTTAAATTATATTTTAGTTTAAAATTAAATATATAACATTATATATATACTTACAGCTACTACGTACACTCGGATTATTATTTTTTTCTCGTGTTCTTTCTCTGGCCTGTTTTTTTTTTTTTTTCTTTTTACGAATGTAAATGGATGCTATATAGAGATGAAAGGTTACAAAGCAGAAAAATTGTTTACTACCTTCTTTTTTTCCTTCTTTTATTTTTTTAATTTTCTTTCGAGATATGGAAACTAGTTTAGTAAGTATTTTGAAACTGCTTTTGTTAATGCATGTTTTATATCACAAAGTAATAAGTAATTAATGTGATTGTAGTATATATATATATATATATACATGTTCCAATCGACCCACGTATATAAAAAAATAAAAATATCAGTTAGCACATCTTGATCATACGACCTTTGTGCTTATAAATTAATTCCTACGCTTTGCATGCATGTCTTTTAATTAGCAATTAATATTTGTGGAATTAGAAGATCAATGGGGCAAAAACGTAAAAGCAAAAGTAGAATTTTTTATTGGTTTAAAAGTAAAAGTAACTCAGGGGCAAAAACGTAACTACACAATAAAAACAAGAAAATTACTATTTATTACTGTTGATAGACACTTATTATAATAGAATATATATATATAAATCTGTTATAAACATGTTATAAACATTTGTATGACCAATCTTTAGCCACTAATTCAGACTATTGAGCCATTAATTTAGATCTATCTTTAGCCATCAATGGTGACTTAAGGTACACCTACCCACTTTGTAGTCCTATAAATATGGGTATCATTCCCTTGTATATGCATCAAGTTTTGCATTGAAGAATAACTCTTTCTCTTGCAATATCTCTCTCTCTTTTGCTCTCTATCTTTTCATTAGTTTTATAACACGTTATCAGCATGAAAGTTCTGACGATTTTGAAGCTAGTAGTCTTCTACTACAAGTAAGTTTTTCAATATATATTTGTAGTTCCCAAAATGAATATGAAATGTTATATTACTTATTATTACTTGATGAAACTCTATATTTATTCTCATAATTTTGTGAATATATTTCTTATTTACAAATATAAGCATACTTATTTTCCTGATTTATATATGTAGAAAATGTCAAATCTTACCAAATTGGAATTCGTTGCTCTTAACATTTTTGGAAAAAATTATTTATCTTGGGTACTTGATGCTGAGATCCATCTGAAAACGATGAACCTGAGAGATACAATTAAAGAAGGAAATCAAGGGTCCCGGCAGGACCGCGCTAAGGCAATGATTTTCCTTCGGCACCATCTTCATGAAGAATTAAAAACTGAGTATCTCACGGTGAAAGATCCCCTTATTTTGTGGAATGATTTAAGGGAGATATATGAGCACCAGAAAACTGTAATCCTCCCAAAAGCTCGTCATGATTGGATGCACCTGAGGTTGCAAGATTTCAAGAGTGTTAGTGAGTATAACTCTACACTCTTTAAAATTAGCTCACTATTGAAATTATGTGGTAAAAAAGTCACTGATGATGACTTATTAGAGAAGACATATACTACTTTTTCATGCATCGAATGTGCTCCTGTAGCAGCAGTATCGAGAGCGAAAGTTCAAAAAATATTCTGAACTTATATCTTGTCTTCTAGTAGCTGAACAAAATAATGAGCTTTTGTTAAGAAATCATCAGTCACGTCCTACTGGTTCTATATCATTCCCTGAAGTGAATGGTACTAGATTTACACCATTCCCAGAAGCAAATGGTGCATTTTTTCAAAGAAACCGAGGGCGTGGACGTGGTAGAAAAAATTATAGAAGTGGAGGTCCTAGAAGCGACCACACTAAAAGGGATAATAGTAGATATACACCGTACCACCAGAAGTGGTTCAACTCAGAGAAGGGTAAAGGTCCTCAAAACAAATTTTTAAAGAAAGATGAAGATGGATGCCATAGATGTGGTATGACTGGACATTGGTCTCGTACCTGTCGTACAGCTAAGCACTTGGTTGACCTATACCAAACTTCTATAAAAGAAAAAACAAAAAAGTTTGAAACAAATTTTGCTGAACCATCAAATACTTTAGCTTCTATAAAAGGAGAAGATACTACAAGCCTTGATGTTTCTGATTTTTTTGAAAATTCTAGTGGTAGAATTGATCATTTGATTGGTGATAGAAGTGTTCCTTTTTAATTAATGTATTTTCTTTATCTTATTGTAATTTTTTTTTTATTTTGCAATGTTTTGTAGTAATGAAATTTTTATATATTTTGTAGAATCATGAGTCTTACTAATTAACTTTTTATCTCTGAGATGAATAATAAAGATGTATGTCTGGCTGACAGTGCTACAACTCACACAATTCTTAAGGATAAAAAATATTTTCAAAATCTAACATTGAGTAAAGCCTACGTTCATACCATATCTGGTTCATCGAATCTAATTGAAGGCTCCGGAAGAGCTTATATTGTGTTGCCTAATGGCACCAAATTTTGTATTGTTGATGCTCTACTTTCTTCACGATCCAGAAGAAATTTATTGAGTTTTAAAGATATACGTCGTAATGGTTGTCATATTGAAACCGCCAACGAAGACAATAAAGAGCATCTTCTCATTACTAAAATAATTTCGAACCAGAAGCTCGTATTAGAAAAACTGTCTGCTCTCTCATCTGGATTGTATTATACAGAAATGAAAACATTCGAATCACATGTGGTAATGCACCAGAAGTGCATTGACTCCAAAGTATTTATGACTTGGCATGATCGCCTTGGACATCCGGGATCAATAATGATGAGACGAATAATTGATAATTCGTATGGGCATCCCCTAAAGAATCAGAAGGTTATCTTACCTAATGAATATCCATGCTCTGCATGTTCTCAGGGTAAATTGATTATCAAACTATCTATCTCAAAGGTTGTTTTTGAATCTCCGTATTTTTTATAAAGGATTCATGGAGATATATGTGGGCCTATTCAACCATCAAGTGGACCATTCAGATACTTTATGATTTTAATTGATGCATCAAGTTGATGGTCACATGTTTGTCTACTTTCCACTAGAAATATTGTGTTTGCTAAACTTTTTGCCCAAATAATTAAACTACGAGCACAATTTCTGACTATCTAATTAAAACTATTCGATTGGATAATGCAGGTGAATTTACATCTCAAGTTTTTGATAACTATTGCATGTCAATAGGAATAGAAGTTGAACATCCAGTTGCCCACACACACACTCAAATGGTTTAGCTGAATCATTGATTAAAAGGCTTCAGCTAATTGCTAGACCTTTGCTTTTGAAATCAAAACTTCCTATTTCTGCCTGGGGACATGCTATACTTCATGCAGCATCATTGATTCGAGTTAGGCCATTAGCATATCACAAATATTCTCCATTACAACTTGCATTTGGTCAACAACCAAATATTACTCATCTTCGTATTTTTGGATGTACGGTATATGTTCCAATTGCACCTCCACAACGTACAAAGATGTGTCCTCAACGTAGACTTGGGATATATGTTGGGTTTGATTCTCCATCTATTATTAGATATGTGACGCCCCCAAATCCCCGCCACTCGGACACGGGGAAATCGAGACGTCCGGATGGTGACAACACGGGTCACCACCCTATCGACGAGTGCCGAGTGTGTGTAAAAGCAACAAATGTGCACGAAGAAATACGCAGCGGATAGAAAAGACATATAACTAAGTACAAGAATTTTTCTTAATTAAAATACAAAGCGGTTCAAAACATACATAATGAAATATTACAAATACAGATTGTTTCAAAGCCAACTACAAACATAGACTCCAACTCAAAACTCCGGCGGAGCCGCATCCTCGGGCTCAGCCTCCTCCTCCTCCTCGATTCCTGCACCAAAATCTACGGTACCAAAAATGGTGCCGCAGGTAAGTAAAATCCAAACACCACTAGATAAAAACATATTAACCTCAAACAATATGCATGAATAAAAGCCAATGCACAAAACTCATAAACCATATTTTTCCACGCACGCCAAAAACCCATTTGGCCCAAAAGCATGGCCTTTAAACAAAACCTCGCCATTATTCCCGATAACGGCCCAAAACATATCGTTTAAAACCAAGCCTCACCATTATCCCAGATAATGGCCCAAACCACCATTTTCTCAGAAAATGGATCACAAGTCCTCTACACATCCTCGCCATTTTCCAGAAAATGGCCCATATCCAAAAACCATCAGAGCACTGTAGGCGGGAATCACAGGCGGGACTCTACCACCATCCCTGCTCACCACCATCCCTACACGTGCCTCTAAATCAAACCAATCAATCCAATTATGCATGCACCATGATCTCCCCTAGGGATCATCCGCACACTCTGGCTCTGTACCATACCGCAGGTAACGACTACGCGTGTGACACCTACACGAGCGATGCCCAGACTCGCGCCCCGCGCGTACCTGGCCAGGCCATCCTCTAGTCCCCGCCACTCTAGAGACCACGGAGTCGACACGACAGCGTTATCGTATCGTGCGATCCGGTCGTCGCCCAGCGACAACCCAGGGGATGTCACTCAGTATTATCCACTCCCGAGTGACCTGAGGAGCTCCACCGAGATAATAATCCATCCCGGCTTGGGCTCGTGATACGCACGGGCTCAAAAATCCATTTACGCCAATAAAACAGGATTTTTTTCCCAATTAAAATAAAATGCACGACACAACCAATCAAGCATAAATCAACAAATCAAGCAACTCCGTCCTCCATCTACCCGACCCCCGAACTCCTCGAACTCAGTCCGAAATCAACAAACCAACCAGATAAATTATTGAAAGAGAAAAATATATTTAAATCTAAAAGTAGAGTTTGGAAAATACTTACAGCGCTATACGGTATTTTTCGAAAGCTAGCGGCGTTGCAAACGGCGGAGGAAAAGCAACGTAACAGTGTATTTTACACTGTGGTCGTAGGTAATAAATTACCCACTTTCGAACGGGACAAACCAAGACACCAAATTGATAAGGAATGGTCTAGGGATGTTTATGAAGCTAGTGGAAGTGAGTTTTGACAGTGGGTGGCGGTGGAAACGGCGGTGGAAGCGGAAAAAGGGGCTGATCGGAGTTGAGCTCGTGCGAGCTGCTCCGGCAATGGATCGGGGCCAAAAATAGGTGGGTTAGGTCGGCAAGAGGTAGGGGAAGAAGTGGTGAAGATATGGTGGCCGGAGGTGGTGCGACGGCGCCGAAAACGGTGAAAAACCGTGCGGCTTAGATGCGTTTTTCTGGCCAAACGGCGGCACGGTTGGGGGAGATATTTGGTGGGGTGGTGCGCCGGAGGGAGGGGAAGTTTTCTGGGTGGGTGTCGCAGGCTATGCCGCCGGCGAGCGGCGGTTCTGGGCGGATAATGGAACCGGCGACAGAGTGAAAAACAGAGTTGGGGGCAGCGACTTTGAGGGGCTCGTGGCGGCTAACGGCTGGTCCGATGGCTCTGAAAATTGGTGGGGATGTACTCTGGTGGAAGGGGAAGAGAATGGCGGGGGTGGTGTACGACACCTCCGCCGGACGGTGGAGAAACGGGCGGTCAAAGTAGGGCTGGCGGAGGGAAAAAAAGAGAAGGGAGAGAGAGAATCCGAGCGCGCGGGAGAACGGGGAGGAAGAAAGAAGAAAAAGAAGAAAAAAGAAAAGAAGGAAAAGAAAAAGGAAGGAAAAAGAAAAAGGGAAAAAGAAAAGATGGGGAAAAGAAATGAAGTCCAAACTTCACTTCCGGGATCCAGAAACTGTTCCGCCGAAAACGATATAAAAACATAAAACGACTAAAATAAATTAAACACCACATCAAATAAATAAATAAAAACCAAGAAAATATTTTAAACACAACGTAAAGCTAATATATAATAAATAATTAGTAAAAACTAGCTATTAATTTTAAATCCAAAAACAAGATAAAATAAATTAAACAGCAATTTAAACTCAACAGCGATTAAAATTCGATAATTTAAAATAAAAGAACTATTATTATAATTAAATTAAAATATTCTTTCAGTGAAAATATATGTAAAAACGGGGTGTCACATCCTCCCCCCTTAAAATAAATTTCGTCCTCGAAATTTGTGAGATCAAATATTAGCGCCGAGTAGGATACAATACACAACTCAGATTATACTTGAGGAAATAATACCATCAACCATTTCCACACAAGTATGAAGAATGCACTTCCCAAAAAAATACTCCTATAAGCAACTCCAACATATTCGTTCTAATCTCCTAGAGACGCATCACGTCTAGAACTCTTAAAGCGGCCACGTAAACCGAAATCACCATATCCACAAGAACTTCAAAACCGCACCCAAGTAAATTCCAACAATTAGTATCTTCCCACAATAAATTGTGTTAACCTCAATCAACTCCTTTGCTATAATCTCCAAACTTTTATTGTATACTATACATTGGTAACCTAATAGCCACTTCTCAAAATAAATCGTCAATCAACATAATTTGCTCAACCAAAAAAAAATATTACTCTCCAATTACAAGTACCTTTATTGCATTCCACAAGTTGGTAACCATTTAGTTACTTCCGAAGTAAACCATCAATAAGTACAAATTACACAACCAAATTATTAATCTTCCATCAAAAGTTTGAATCACTACTAATTCTTCAAAATCACGCTTCCGTTCGCACTATGGTAACTCGCCAAGATACAAAAGACTATATCCTCATAAATTAATACCCTAGAGTACAAGCTAACTCTTAACACCTGAAAGTAAGAAAATCCTTTACCACGTTTTGATAGAAATTATACTCTCCCAAAATCATGAATTTCCACATATCCCTCAATTATTACTAGCGACCTTAATCAAATCAAAATTCCGCAATGATACCCATGATCATCAACAAAAAGGATGATATCAATCAATTGCAACCTTCCAAATTAAAAACAGGTAACATTATCTAAAAAAAAAATACTCCAATCTCATCTAAGATCAAGAACATAAGGCTCGAATCCTTCCCGACCAGCTAATGAAGCACCTATAAATCCTACCCGACAACTTACACTTTCAAGATCATCACTTAAATTCTGAATATCGTCTAATCTAGAGATAACTAAACTCATTACAAAACACGATTAAATTCACCATAACCTTGATGAACCCTTCTTGAACACTCATTTACCTACTTCCATTCCCATAACCCTAGTAGTAGCACGACTATTTCCTTCAATTGCATATAAAATTAAATCTCAAAATAGGTCATGCTATTCAAATCTCCAATCTGCCAAAACCATTGCACTAAACTCCTGAGTCCTACTGCTTATTACCTCACGTATCTGGTTAGGCTAATCACAATTGATCCCTAAGCTTCCACATTCGAGGTTTTATTATCCACCACACATGACGACCCAACAATCTCTTTTCAAGTTAAACAAAAGGTCTAAAATTTTCCCAACTGGACACTCAAACTCCAAAAGAAAGTATAGTCTCAAAATTAAATTCCTATGTGACCTCAAGTCACAACAAATTCCTAAAGATAGTCTCAACTATTAATCCCACCCATCACTCCAATTAGCTCACCAAGAACTTGAAATTAAGATCTTTTGAATTTAATACCATCACATCTAATCTACTTCAGTACTCACCAAAGCCACTCCTCTCAAGTCAAAATGAGACTAGAATTTATACTCTCTGAAATCCATACGCCCTCACCACCACTGAAACTGAATCTCATGTACCCTTAGCTAATACCAAAAAAATCATTCCAACGTATAAGTGATCCATCGCTCCCATTTCCAACATCTGTACCTTATCCTCAAAATAAACAAAGTTCATTTTCCAAAACCCGCACCATCTATTATCCTTAAACTTGATATAGATCAATCCCAGAACCTATTATAAAAACCTCGAGTTATAACATTCATTTTTTCATAATAGATCGATACATTCAATCCTTAGACAAACACACGAACTAGATCGACATCTTCAATCCTAAAAATATATAAATTAGATCATTACCTTTAATCTCCCAAGAAATATCCTCCTTAATAATTCCTATATCCATCTTTCCACTTTATTCAACTCTATTTATGATTGCAG
>QGSO01001057.1:0-43287 GCA_011037825.1 Carya cathayensis
TCTATGCATAGATTAATATAATGAAAAATTCCATATAGAAAAGTTCCAAAATGAGTGATTGGTTCTTAAAACTGTGATTGTAGTTTCATTCAATCCGAAAAACATGATGTGATCTATCTTACCCAATCAAGAAGACACACAAAATCATCTGTTGGACGGAATTTCATGTTATTCTTTCCAGCAACAAGTTCCAACGCAACAATCCCAAAACTATATACATCTGCTTTATATGTTAAATACCCCCATAATGCATATTCTGGCGCCATGTATCCTCTGCAAAGAAAAACATTATATTAGCAAGTTGATAATTGATCTAGTCATGCAACATTAGCCATAGATGAAAGTAGAAGACATATTCTTTTGTTGCATTCTACAGTTACAATTTTATGAGAAATTTCAACTATTGTCATTGTATATAGAATTGGGGAAAACAGAACGTGCAGATTATTTCCAAGTGTATAATGTAGGAATACTTCCTAAAGAAAAAACACCAACTGGGAGTACATTTGGGTTGCGAATGCAGAAGTTGAGATAAACAATTTCCTACTTATACTTGAGCCAGGATCTTTTCCTTGGTATTAGGCCCTATTAAATCGGTTTTATAGGGAATTCAATTGCTGTCTTGTCTTATTAACTTCTATGAAACCAACTTGACTTTAGAAAAATCATGATCCATAAGGTTCACAAAAAGAAGAGAAGAATAACTTGAGCAGAATGAGAAAAGAAAGTAACTCACATAGTTCCTGCGACACGGGTGCTAATGTGGGTGTTTTCCTCTTCATCAAGCTTGGCCAATCCAAAGTCGGAAATTTTAGGGTTAAGATCCCTATCCAGTAGTACATTGGTAGTTTTAATGTCCCTATGAACAATTTTTAGTGCCGATTCCTCATGCAAGAAAGCCAGACCTCTTGCGATGCCGACGCATATTTTTTGTCTTGTATCCCAGTTCAATTTCATTGGGCTTTCATCTGGACCTGCAGTTGATGTAGATAGCTCAATCAATGATATCATAAATTTTTAGTTTCATCCTATGTAATTTAAGACATTTGATTCCCATTCTTTCCGAAATTATTACAATTTGCTTCACAAAGATGAAAAATTATGCTTACCAAACAAAGTATGCGCAAGGCTATTGTTTTCCATGTATTCATATACCAACAACAGTTGATTCTGTTCAATGCAGCATCCATACAGTCTAACGAGATTTGGATGCTGTAAACCAGATATCATGCCTATCTCATTCACAAATTCTCGATTTCCTTGCTTTGATTTAGACGAAAGTTGCTTAACAGCGATTATGGTACCATCCAATAATGTTCCCTGTTGAGAGTATAATTTGCATTATGTTTTTCTATAAGGTATATTTGAGAATTTCACGGACCAGCGCAAATGTGAAAGGGAAAAAGAGAGAAAGAAATAAATGCAGTCATATAAATATAGATGATAATGACCTTGTATACAGATCCAAAGCCACCTTCCCCAAGCGTGTTTGCAGCATCAAAATTGTTTGTGGCAGCTTTGATTTGCCTGAAGGTAAAAAAACCAGTTTGCAGATCTAAACCTTTTAGATCTGTAAAAGAAACATTGTTAAGATGTTGGATTCTATCTCAAAGCAATATAATACACACATCTAAACTAAACTACCTTGTTCCCGTGATGTCCTGCCTCCTAAATAGCCTTTCCATCGAAGAAGTCCTAAAATCGTGAAAACTAGGGTTGACACCAAAAGTACAGTTCCAAGTGCGAGAAATATCTTCATATTCCTATCATCTGGAGGATGGAAATCTGCCAAAAAATAGAAAAAGAAAAAGAAAGTAAGTATTGACCGTGATTGTGGTAGCGCGGTCAACCAAGTGCAAAAGAGGATAATATTCAGTGGTTCAAGACACAATTTACTGCATGATCAAGAGCAAAAGATTTGAAATAGAAAAAAATCTTTTAAGCCTTTCAATAAGTAGCACAGCAACCTTCTTTCAAGTAATGTATTTTGCATCTAGTAGTTATTGTGACTGCTTCAACATCCACTATATGCTCTATGAATCCATTATTTCTTTAAATCTACTTTTCAATTAGACGTGGAAAATAGCAAACTCCAAAACCTAATAGAATGGTAGTGAGAGGAGGAAGCATACTATAGTTATTTCCCCCATGTTAAAAGAAATATGGAACATACAACTTATGTCACTTACTAGAGTCTATGGAGATAGCTGATATAAGAGGACCATATGTTCCTCTACTTGGGACATCTTGTGTCCCTTTTCCAGCCCAATAAAAGCGGATCTCCAAAGTTTTATTTGTAACAATTGTTGTAAAATTCCTAATGACTGGTTTGTTGACTCCTCCTGCTTCTTTTTCAATATCAAAATCCTTCAGGACCAATTTATCCTGCAGCAAAGAACATCAGTTAATTTATCTTCTATATCGACATAGAAGACAAAATAAGCTGGTTGGCAAGCAGTACCTGGATATAAACATCAAAAATCCGTCTTCCAACACTGTAAAAGGATCTGTTGTTCCTTAGGATTATCTCCACAAAGTGAAGTTTCACAATATAGTTACCTTTTCCCAGGCAGCGCGCATAATATGTGAGAGAAAGTGGAGAGAGACGTGCATTCTTGTACAATTCAAAATCGTTCATTCTGAGCATGGATACATTTTCTGCAAGGTAGATGCTGCTGACATACCAGAAATCTCCAGTGCTACTAAAGCCCCAAGTCTCATCTTTCATTAGAACAAATTTTGCAGGACCTCCCCGTTCTAAATCCGCTTCATACTTGAAGCTTCCAATAGTTGTTGCATTTCCACCACAATTTATATGTAAAGAGTAACGATCTAGAGAGAGCAACATTTAAAAGATAAGATTCAAATGAACATAGTAGAACACATATTCAATTATCTTTAATAATTTAATCGTGTTTATATCTCATCCAAAATAAAATATTGGAGAAATTCTTCTCTTTTCTGAATAAAGCATTACCGAAGTGGAAGGCCAACTGTTAATGATTGAAGCATCTAATTCTACTTTGGTTTGGACAAATATATACCTTTTGAGCATGGTTTGTCCCTCAGACACTCCGTAAGTATTCTACAATAAGACATAACATAAGAAAGAAGAATTAGCATGTTTATTACTAAAATTGAAATGAAAAAGAAAATAAAGGGAGCATTCCTTTAAGGAAGTTCAATAACTAGGAAGCTTACGATTTGTCTATTTCAGAAAAGCTTCTGAACAAGTTTCTGTTAAATTATCAACGAGTTAATTTCAAGGATAAAATAAGAATTAAATGAAAAGTGAAAGGCTCCAATACTCAAACTAAGTTGACACTTTCAGGGGGAAAAGCTTCCTTACAGGGTGTCTGGACAAGTATTCGGCGCAGAGCTTGGAGAAAAATTGTTGTAAGAAACATCTATTTGGCTGCACAAAACATAATTCCTTTTATCTTAATCATTCACCTCCCTAATAATATATGTGTGTATATATATATATATAATATAAATTCAAGCTGTTGATTTCTAATACTAACTGAAATAATTTGGATAGATATCGTACGAAAAATCATTTCATAATTTAGAGAGCTGTATACAAACTTATGACCTTATTAACCACCTAGTAGCACAAGCTTCGTAGGTCTTCTTGCCATAATTACGTGCAGATTAAAACCAAATTGTGAACAGACATCAATGGTGTTATGGCGTATGATTTTACTAGAGACAAATCAAGAAAATTTAAATAATGTAATGAAAATTGACACTATTTCTTGATGGCGCCACATGGATGAAGATACAAATGAAGTTGTCTGCAAAATGGGATTGTTTCACCCATTTCACAACAAATGTTCTAAGAATAACACCTAAAGAGGTCAGGTGAATAAACCCCATCTATAGTAGGATTTCATGGATATGAATTTAGATGTACAACATTTCAAATTATTTTAAACTTAATTTACCAAAATTTTGGTTATTTAACAGTAGAATGGATGACTTGACTCAACAGAAGCAAAGGTCATGCTTTGAAAATTATATTGTAGATAAACGAATATGCTTTTGAGTCCCAAATAAAAAAACAAATAAATGGATCCAGATCTCATGCAAATGTTTTGCAGTAGTTCAGATGGAAAACATACTAGCGGCTATCTCTTCCCTTGATCCATTCTGGGATAGGTCCATTAAGCAAGTTACCTGTCAGATATCTATCCAGTGATGAAGAAAGCACATTTCTGTTAGATACCTTTGTGTTGATATCATTTCAAACTCCACATTTCAAACTCCATGCAAAGAGGAGATTTTGAGATGATATGAGATAAAAGTTGAAAGTTATATAAAATATTATTAGAATATAATTTTTGAATATAATTTTTATTTTAGAATTTGAAAAATTTGAATTATTTATTATATTTTGTGTGAGAGTTTGAAAAAATTGTAATGATTATATAAGATGAGATGAAATGATCTCCCAGCCCAAACCAAGCCTTAATCTTCTGTGAGTTGACTCTACATGTATGCAGCATTTCAAACATGTGGTTTGGTATCATAACGTCCCATTCCAGGAGTATGAATGTTGAGGTACGACTTGGACCTACTATTGAGGTGCTCTTTTTTTGTGCTCCGTAAATCTCGGGGGTTTCCTTTCTGGTACATTTTTCGTTTCCATCGACTAGGGTTTCTCATGGTGGAACCCATCACCCCTTTGATGCCGTTGTCATCGGTAGGGAATTCAGCCGGTGTGGAAGGGAAGAAGTCCTACATGTAGGCAGTGTCGAATTTGGTTTCTTCTCCGACGTTCAAACTCCAGATGCGTTATCCGGTAGATATTGATGGGGAACAATGATTCATCTTCACAGAACTGGAGTTGGCTAAAGCCGCAGATGATTTTCGCTTCGCTTTGGTCCTTAAGTTTGTTCGCTCTCAACCTTCGATAGATGTCATTCACCTTGCAATCATTAAATCCTAGGGGCTTTCTGAGATATTGTCTGTCAATTTCATGGATGATAGACATGCTTTACTTAAACTACAAAATGAGCAGGATTTTATCCATGTGTGGGCATAAGAAGGTAAACTGATAGATGGATGTGGATTCCAGAAGTTTCAATGGATGAAAGAGTTTGATCTTTGTAAAAAATCCACACTAGCTCCATAATGGATTTTTGTCCCTGGACTGCCATTGCACATGTACTGCCCAGATTGTTTACAGATTCTTGTGACTAGGTTCGGAAGATATCTAGGTACTGATAATGCAACCGTAAATAAAACTAGGGCATCGGGGGCCTGTTTATGTGTTGAGGTTGACTTGACAGAGGAACTAATCTAGGGTTTTCCCATAGTAGTTGCATCAGATAAGAAATTTTGGTAAGAGGGATGATACTAGAAGCAAGGTTTTTATTGTATGAAGTGTTGTCGGCAGGGTCATACCTCGATGGTCTGCAGATCTGGAGAAAGGCGACAAGATTGTAAGGTACCCTCGACTTTTCCTTAAAAGATGGCAAGGAAAACAAAAGAACATTTTGGAGAATAAGCCACAGGAGAATAAGGTGGTGGGTTGTGACGAGCCTTCACCATATGATGGGGTGTTGCAGATTGTGGAGTTGAAGGAGAAGGAACCGGGTGAGGTGGAGGTAGTACGGGATAGTGATCCATTACAGGTGAGAATGGTAATGAAGCGGTTACTGGGGTGGAGGGAGAGAGACCCTTGGTGTGGGGGGGGGGTCGGTGTGCGAGGATGTTGTAGTTGAGGAAGAACGACCTTCAATCCAAACAGTAGAGTTGCCAAGTGCAAGGGTAGTGGAGTCTCAAGGGCCAGTTGTTGAGGAACTTGTTCTTGAAGGTGGAAGCATGCTACATGTGTTGGACTCGGGAGGACAGGCTGATGTAATTTTAGAAATCTTAGAATTATAGAGTACGAGTTTTCCTTGAGCCACAGGAGGATGCTTTCGTGCAGGTGGTGGTTTGGATAGGGAGGATGAAGAAAATCTTACTCACTTGGCCAATGAGAAGGGGTATGCATCCGCCGATGAATCACATGTTTCTTTGGTGCAACTGAAGGAAAACACTCATTCAAATGTGCGGCAATCTAAGCGGGCAAGCATCCATCCTGAAAAACTGAATTTATGACGGATAATATGATTGCGTGGAATGTGAGGGGGCTAGGGAGGTCTAAAGGTCGTCTAAGAAGGTTGATAAGAAAGTTTGATGCCGTTATTGTTGCAATTTTGGAGCCGTTTATGGGGGAGAATAGAATGCCTAGATTAGCTAGTTTCTTGGGTTTTCAGAACTTTTACTGCAATGAAGTGGGGGGGGGGGGGGGGGTAAGGTGTGGTTGCTATGGAGGGATCCATATGAGTTTGAGCTCCTGAGTGCTTTGAACCAAATGCTCACGGGTTGGTTCACTTTGGTGAGTACTTGAATGTTAGTTACGTTTTTTTATGCTAAATGTAATCAACTTGAACGTCGGGAATTATGGGTGGCACTTGAAGAGGTTCGCATGAAAGAACATCCCTAGCTCTTGATTGGAGATTTCAATATAATTAGAGTGGATGATGAGCATATTGGAGGGCTACCTCAGATCCTACATGCGATGGAGGATTTCAATGGGTGTATTGATGCTTGTGGACTTGTGGAGGTGACCTCTCAAGGGCAACGGATGTCCTAGTGTAATGGACATGGGGGAAGGTCAAGAAGTTGGGCTTGGCTCAATAGGGCACTGTCTAACATGGGGTTTGCGAATCGGTTTGGAGATGATAGTGTCGAATATCTCAAGAGGAAGACATCTAATCATAGCCCAATGGTGGTTCGTCTTTCCCAGGTGGATATGCGTTACGGGCCTCCTCCTTGGAGGTTCCAAAACATGTGGTGTTCACATGAATTGTTCCTTCCTTTGGTAGGAGAGGTCTAGAAGCAACAACCAAAAGGGTTGGGGTTAGTAAAGTTGGCTACCAACATTAAGAAACTGAAGATTTCCCTTCGTTCGTGGAATAAGCTGGTCTTTGGAAGAGTCGACATTAACATTCATGATTTGGAGGCTCGGATTGAGTCTTTAGAACAATAGTTGCAATTTGGTTCTTCCCAAGAGCTAGAGATCGAGTTTTTACTTACGAAAATGGAGCTTGAGGGTTGGGAGAAGCGGGAAGAGATGAGATTGGCTCAACAAGCGAAGAATAAGTGGCTTGTGGAAAGGAACAAAAATTCATGGTTTTTCATGCGGTGGTTAATCAACATAGGAAGACTTCAGTCATTACTTGTATGTAACTTGCAGTTGGTACCCTTTTAGACTCTTCAGAGGTGGTTCATCAGGGGGCTACTAATTATTTCCAAGAGTTTTTTAATGGTTCACATGTGTAAGAGCAAGCTGATCTCTCCCAACTGTTAGAGAAGGTGGTGACGATAGAGGACAATGAGTTCTTATGCCGTCTTCCTACGGAAGAGGAGGTTAAGGAAGTTGTGTTTTCCATCCCGAAGTATAGCAGTCTGGGACCCGATGGCTTTGGGTCATTGTTTTATACAACTTGTTGGGAGACTATCAAGGATGATCTTGTGGAGGCAGCAATGGATTTTTTCAATGGAGCAGCTCTCCCAAGATATTACACCACTTCTTACATTGTGCTTATTCCTAAGGTGCAGGGTCCACAAGGCTGGCTTTGATAAGTTCCAACCTACAAGCCTTTGTTCAGTTACATACAAAATTCTTTCCAAAATTATTGTTAGCAGGTTGACTTGGTTTCTTCCTCTCATGATCTTTCCTAAGCAAGGAGCCTTTATCCCCAGTCAAAGCATCTTTGAGAACATTTCTCTTGCCCAGGAGATGGTCCAGTCAATTAATAAGAAGGTATAAGGAGGTAATGTAATGGTTAAGATAGATATGACAAAAGCTTATGATCGAGTTCATTGAGATTTTCTTTTAAATGTGATGGATGGATTTGGATTCTCAAATTCTTTTTGTCACTTGGTGGCGGAATGTATTAAGTCCCCATGGTTTTCAGTTATGATGAATGGTACTTCCAAGGGGTTTTTAAAGTCATCCAGAGGATTATGCAAAGGGGACTCTCTTTCTCCTTATTTATTTATTTTGATAGAGGAAGTACTGTCAAGACTATTACGGAAACAGTTTGAGCGGGGTCATATTGGAAAATTGTTTTCTCATCCGATAGTGGCTCCTTTGATATCCCATTTGCTCTATGCAGATGATTTGTTGGTTTTTCTCAATGGAGAGAAGAGATCTCTGAAAATGCTTGTTAAAACTTTGGGGATTTATGAGAAGTGGTCCGACAATTGATTAATAGAGACAAGTCTGCCATTTATCCGACTATATCTATTTCTTTGCATGCAAATGGGCATTATTGAGGGCTACAGGTTTTGTAGAGGGGCATTTTCTAGTTGTGTACTTGGGCGTTCCCTAGTGGTTGGGACTTGGGAGGCTCACGGCTCGTCATTTGGAATCTCTTGTGGATAAAATTAGAAATATGGTGACAGGATGGAAGGATAAACTACTCTTGCAAGGTGGACGACTCATGTTGCTCAAGCATGTGCTTACAAGTATGGCTTCCCATTTACTTGCAGTTTTGGCCTTGCCGAAGGTTGTCATTAATCAGATTAACTCGATACTATCTACATTTGTTTGGGGCGAACAAAAGGGAATGAAGAAGGCAAAATGGCAGGCATGGTCAAGTATTTGTATGTCAACTCGTGGGGTTTGGGGTTGAGAAACTTCCTCGACATCAGCGTTCTATGCAAATGAAACTGGTTTGGAGACTTATGGCCTATGACAGTTTGTGGTTCAGGTTCTTCAAGGCAAAGTACATTAAAAAAGGACATTTATCCGTAGCAATGTGTCCAACATCCGATTCTAGACTATGGCAGTCTATGGTGTCAATACTACCGAAAGTGTGTGATAATGTTAAAGTCAAAGTGAAGGCAGGACAAGTATCCTTTTGGTTTGATAGGTGGTTATCAGGTGGTCTGCTTCATGTTGGCAGGGAGGCCATTGTTAATCCTGTTAAGGAGTGGGGTTGAAAAGGCAGAGGAAGTGATTCAAAGTGTTGTTCCAAGCAGGGATGGACCTGATATTTTAATTTGGATGCCACATAGAACTAGCTCTTTTTCGTCGGCTAGTGCTTGGGAGTTGGTGCATATCAGAGGAGATCGAGTCCATGGGATGGACTGGATGTGGCACCGTAGGCTACCTTTGAAGGTTACTGTGCGTATGTGGAAGGCACACTTAAAGTGTATTGCTGTGGATGATAGGGTGCAATCAAGGGGCATAGCATTGGCCTCTTGTTGTGACTGTTGTGTATCTCCAGGGGTAGAAATGCTGGATCATGTGCTTGGGTCAAGGAAGTTTGCACAGAAGGTATGGTGGATGACGACAATGAATTTCGGGGTAGTTGAGTTGTAGGGGGACACATGGTGGGGAAGGGTTTCTCACTGGCTAAGCTGTGCGAAGAAGTTCACTAAGCAAGGTGTGCTGCTTGGCTTGCTTCCGAGTGTTATTACCTGGTGACTATGGCAGAGACGTTGTATAGCCAAGATGGAGGGTTGTGATGAAACGGTGGAAGGTGTGTGGAGGTCGGTGCGTTTCTGGTTGCATAAAATCACTGAGGATAGTATGGAGCATGATGTACTCACTTCGTTGGATGATCAGGTCCTTCGTGCCACGAATGTTTCGATAGTTAAGCGGATAACTCAAGACCTTGAATTGTAGTGTGGGAAAAACCGCCTGCGGGGTGTTTAAAATTGAATGTGGATGGCAATTGCAAGGGGAATTTGGGTAACTGTGGTTGGGGTGGGGTTATTCGGGGATCATAAGGGTATTGTGCAAGGGGCTTTATCCTCTCTATTTGGTCATGGCACCAACAATGAGGCGGAACTTAGGGCTATATTAGGAGTGGTCATGTGCAAGGAGTTGGGTTACCAATAAATTATTATAGAATGTGACTAGAAATATGTTGTGGATTGGATTAATTCCCGAAAATGCACCGTTAGGTCCCTGTGGGATTTTTGGGAGGATCTTTTAAGGGAGCTAGAGGGTGTTTGTTTTACAATAGTACATTAGTTTAGGAAAGGTAACCAAGCAACCGATTTCCTAGCTCGCATGGGTGAGGAGGGCTCTAACATAAGGTACTACCCTGGTGATAACCTCCCAACGCTGCTAAGAGGTATTATTCGTGTTGACAAGCTGGGTTTGCCACATATTATATTATGAGAAGGAGTCTGGGTGGTCTCTTTGTAGTGCCTTGTGTTTGGGTTGTTGGTAGTCCCACGGTTTGCTACTTTTCTAGTTTGGTTGTTCTAAGGCTTCTGGTTAACTTGTGTATACATTATACGCGTGTTAGTTCAGTTGGCAGTGTTGCTGGTTTTTTGGTTTTTTTGGTTCGGCTTGTGATTCCCTTGGGTTGGTTTATTGTTTATTTGTTATTCCCTTGGGTCTTGGTTATTACCATTGTTTTCCTTTGCCATAAGTGAGGGTTCTTAATAAAATTGGGAGGGGATCACTCTTGGACATGTGACTTTTTCTCTTCTTACAAGGAAAAGAAAAGAAAAGAAGAAAAAAAAGAAGAGTATGAATGTTGAGACTTTTGCCTCATCTCTTCACTAGGCTAAAGTTTTAGGGGTGATGATTTTGTAAATATGTGCTAGTTGTGTTCTTGAAATCGAAAGGTTATAATTTAGTACCTAAACTAGTTGCTGCATTATTTTTTTTATAAAATTTATGACTACTCATGTGTGCTTGAATCGTTAAAACATTACAGTACTAGTACCATAGACTTAAGCTATTGTTATAATTTAGCTAGGGTCATCAATGATAAAATAGAAAAAAATTACTGTAAGGGGTTGAAACAAGTTAGTTAATTACAGGTAAAAAGGCTGGGAAATGATAGGATGAAACGGTGTGTTTTGTAATAAGTGAAACTGTGCATTTAAATATGAGAAGGATTATATCATGTGGAGTGAAACGGTGAGTGTTGGGTAAGTGATACGGGGCGTTTTAATGAAAGGGGAAATAACTGAATAACGACCTGGGATTAGTGTTAAACGGTAACGTTTAACTTCTGTAAAATGTGTATAAGTACTGAAGCAAAATGTAAACAAGATTCATTCAGAAAGTTTAATAGAAAGGCAGTTTTGGAGGTTGGGAGCTCCTCGAAAGCTTCTTCCGAGAATCAAGAAAGTGATTCTTGGGTTTCTTCATTTCATTCCAGTTTCTGTGTAGCTCTGTGTGTAGTTAATTGGGTAATCTGTAGAATAGCCATTACAATTGGTATCAGCAGTCGTCGGTTCTGTGATGGTAGAAGGCACGCGAGGAGCGTTGAAGAACCAGCAGGAAGGGCCGCATAAGCATCAGGATGTCGTCCAAAAGCAGTTGGATACTCATCAACAAGCCATTACAGGTATGTCTGAAAAGTTATAGCATGTTTCTGACATGCTTTGTTCATTGGTTGAATCAGTACAAGTTAATCTTCATAGAGAAGGAGTTAATGAGCCTAGAAGTCATGAAGATAGAACCATGCAGAGAAGTTTTGGGTCTTTAAAGCAAATCAATACTTTGATTGCTATCAAACACCATTTCATCAGAAATTGATGGTGGCATCTTTTCATATGGAAGGTGAGGCACTGGTTTGGTACCAAACTGCCTTGAATTCAGGGCAATTTAATTCTTGGGAGTCTTTGGTGGTTGCAATGCAGGTTCGATTTGGACCATCATCATATGATGATCCAATGGAAGCATTATCTAAGTTGAAGCAGACAACTTCTGTAAATCTGTATAAATCACAGTTTGAAAACTTAGCAAATAGATTACAAGGCTTGTCTAAGAGACACTTACTCAGTTGCTTTGTGAGTGGTTTGAAAGATGAGATCAGATTGGGTGTGAAGATGTTGAGCCCAGTCAATCTTGGTGCTGTTTATGGGTTAGCAAAAATCCAAGAAGAATACCTATTTGCTATCAAGAAACCATGGAGAGGGTTTCCAGTACCAACTGAGCCTGTGGTGGAAAATAATAAAGTGCGTAGACCTCCTTTAGCAGTAAAGAAAGTTTTTTCTTCACAAATGGATGAGAAAAGAAAGAAAGGCCTTTGCTATCATTGTGAGGAAAAATGGAACCCTGCACATGTGTGTAAGACTCCTAGGGTGTACCTAATGCAAGTAGAAAACATGGGGGATAAGGCCATAGAAGTAGAGGAGGTGATAAATGAACCTCCTATGACCAGTGAACAATTGATGACAGATGAGGGTGAAGCAATGGAAGTGTCCATTCATGCAATTTCTGGGTGCTCTACTAGTAATGCCATGAAATTATTGGGAAGGGTAGGAAGTTGTGTGGTGGAAATTTTGGTGGACTCAGGGAGTACACACAATTTTTTGGATCCATTAGTAGTACAAACTGCAAAATTAAAAGTCCATAATGATTCAAAGTTACAAGTTAAGGTAGCTAATGGAGATAAGCTGATTAGTGGAGGAAGATGTGAGGAAGTCATAAAAGTTCAAGATTCCAAATTCAGAATTCCCTTTCATGTTTTGATATTGGGAGGGTGTGATATTGTTTTGGGAGTTCCATGGCTCAAGACTTTAGGGCCAATTTTCTGGGATTTTAACTTAATGTCTATGAGTTTTTCAGTGGGTAATTCAAAGATCACATTGAATGGGTTGAAGTCTGAAGGAATAAAGGTGCAGAATGGGAAGGGTAGTCTCAAGTCTTCCTTGGTAAGGCAGCAAGGCTGGTTTTTATAGTTAAGGGCTGAAGATTAATGTGTGAAACCTGCCAGTCATGTGAAAGAAGTGGAGGAATTGTTGCAAGAGTTCAAGGAAGTTTTTGCAGAACCTGTTAGTTTACCTCCTAACAGGTCATTTGATCATAGTATTCCTCTTAAGGAGGGTACGGGTCCTGTTTCTGTCAGACCTTATAGGTATCCCATTATCAAAAAAATGAGATTGAGAACATTGTTAGAGATTTGTTGAAAACTGGAGTGGTTAGACCCAGTCAGAGCCCTTTTTCATCACCAGTCTTGTTTGTTAAAAAATCAGATGGATCATGGAGGATGTGTGGACTATCGAGCCTTAAATCAGGTAACAATTAAAGACAAAGTCCCTATACCTGTCATTGATGAGTTATTTCATGAATTATTTGGAGCATCAGTTTTTTCCAAACTGGATTGTAAGGTCTGGATATCACCAAATTCGTGTAAAAGATGTTGACATTGAAAAAACAGCTTTTAGAACTCATGAAGGCCATTATGAGTTCTTAGTAATGCCTTTTGGCCTTACTAATGCCCCTGCAACCTTTCAAGGGTTAATGAATGATGTGTTTAAACCTTTTTTAAGAAGGTTTGTCTTGGTGTTCTTCGATGATATTCTCATCTATAGTAAGAATTTGGTGGATCATGTTTCACATCTCAGAGCTGTTTTACATGTGCTGAAGCAACATAATCTATATGCAAAGATGTCGAAGTGTAGGTTTGCCATGCATGAAGTTGATTACTTGGGGCATATCATTTCTGTTGATGGTGTTAAAGCTTATTCTTCTAAGCTTGTTTCTATGGTGGAATGGCCTATTCCGAAATCATTAAAAGCCTTGAGAGGATCTCTGGGCCTCACTGGCTATTACAGAAAATTTATCAAGGATTATGGCTCTATTGCTGCTCCTTTAACAGTTTTGTTGAAAAAGAATTGTTTTCATTGGTCTGAGGAGGCATTTCAGGCATTTAAGAAATTGAAAGAAGCTGTTACAAGTCCACCAGTACTTTGATTGCCTGATTTCTCTAAAAGCTTCACTATTGAATGTGATGCTTCTGGTATTGGATTGGGGGCTGTACTCATGCATGAGGGTCAGCCTATTGCCTTTTATAGCAAAGCATTGAAAGGTAAGGCATTGCTAGTATCAACCTATGAGAAAGAGCTACTAGCTCTTATTTCTGCTGTAGCTAAATGGAGGCCTTATCTGTTAGGGAGAGTTTTTCAAGTTAAGACTGATCAGCAGGCTCTTAAGTACTTATTGGAGCAACAAGTAGGTACAGAAACTCAACAGAAGTGGTTATCTAAGCTAATAGGCTATGATTTTACCATTGATTACAAGAGGGGCAAGAAAAATAAAGCAGCTGATGCTCTTTCCAGGAAGTCTGAAGAGCAGTTAGCCACTTTAGCACTCATTACCTTTCCTACTTCTCTTTGGATAGAAGAGTTGAAACAAAGCTTATCAACTTTGTCCATCCATTCAAGGAATTTATGAGAAGTTGCAACATGGATCTGAGGGTCCAAAACATTTCACCTTACAGCAGGGATTGCTGTTAAGAAAAGGGAAGATTGTGGTGGTTTCAGATTCAGCATTCAAGACTAAGGTCTTGTATTACATTCACAATAGCCCACAAGCTGGTCATATGGGTTATCACAAGACATTACACAGGGCCAAACAAGACTTTTATTGGGAAGGGATGCGCAAAGATGTTAAGGCATTAGTCAGAGAATGTGAAATTTGTCAAGCATGCAAGCATGAAAATCTGCATCCAGCTGGACTTTTGCAGCCATTACCTGTACCATCTTCCCCATGGGCTGATATTTCCATGGATTTTATTGAAGGATTACCTTCTTCAGGTGGCTATACTGTCATTTTTACTGTGGTGGACAGATTCACCAAGTTTGGACATTTCTTCTCTTTGGCACACCCCTATTCAGCAAGTAAGGTGGCTCAGGTTTTCTTTTCTGGGGTCTTCAAGCTCCATGGATTACCAAAATCCATTGTGTCGGATAGAGATGCTATCTTTACTAGTAATTTTTGGAGAGAATTATTTAGATTGCAAGGCACTACTCTCAATTTCAGTTCTGCTTATCATCCACAATCTGATGGGCAAATTGAAGCCTTGAATAAGGTTGTTGAAGGCTATCTCAGGTGCTATACGAGTGACAAACCTAAGGAGTGGAATTTGTGGCTTCCTTTGGCTGAATGGTGTTATAACACCACCTGTCACTCTTCAATTAAAATTTTCCCTTTTGAAGCATTGTATGGATATGTACCTCCCAGATTAGTTTCTTATGTAGCAGGAACTTCTATCAATCCTGCAGTGGATCAGTAACTAAGGTCTAGAGAACAGCTTTGGGTGATGTTGAGGGAGAATATATTGAAGGCTCAAAATAGAATGAAGGCTTTTGCAGATAGAAGAAGAATTGAAAGGGAATTTCAAGTGGGGGATTGGGTGTTTCTCAGACTGCAACCATATAGACAGAAAACTGTAGCCTTACGTCATAATCTTAAGTTGGCTCCAAGGTTCTTTGGACCTTTTAAAATTTTGGAGAGGATTGGAACAGTGGCCTATAGGCTTGAATTGCCTTCTTCTACAAAAATCCATCCTGTGATACATGTCTCTTGCTTGAAGAAAAAGCTTGGCCAGAATGTTATACCATTGCCTACACTACCACCTGTGGATTCTCAGGGGCAAGTTCAACCTAAACTTGAGTTGATTTTGCAAAGGAGGATGAAGAAAATCAGGAACCATGCTGTGACTGAAGTCTAGGTGAAGTGGTTAGGAGCTGCTGCAGAGGATAGCACTTGGGAACTTCTGTGGAAATTACGTGATCAATACCCACACCTTGTGGGCAAGGTCCTTTGAAAGGGAGGAGTGTCAAGTTCTTGAGGACAAGAACATTGTTAAGGGGAAGGAAATGTAAGGGGCTGAAACAAGTTAGTTAATTACAGGTAAAAAGGCTGGGAAATGATAGAATAAAATGGTGTGTTTTGTAATAAGTGAAACTGTGCGTTTAAATATGAGAAGGATTATATCATGTGGAGTGAAACGGTGAGTGTTGGGTTAGTGATACGGGGCGTTTTAATGAAAGGGGAAATAACTGAATAACGGCCTGGGATTAGTGTTAAACGGTAACGTTTAACTTCTGTAAAACGTGTATAAGTACTGAAGCAAAATGTAAACAAGATTCATTCAGAAAGTTTAATAGAAAGGCAGTTTTGGAGGTTGGGAGCTCCTTGAAAGCTTCTTCTGAGAATCAAGAAAGTGATTCTTGGGCTTCTTCATTTCATTCCAGTTTCTGTGTAGCTCTGTGTGTAGTTAATTGGGTAATCTGTAGAATACCCATTACAATTACCAAACCGAAGGAATCATTTTGGGAAGTGAGCAAATATTGTATTTCAAGCTTAAGACCCTTGTGAATATAGATTGCTTACATAAAGTCCAAGCCTGTTAGACTTCCAAAATTTGGAATGTCTCCTTCCAATTTGTTGAAACTGAGATCTCTGAAAAAGGGCAAAAATTTGATGTTATAGGAACAAGAGATTATTAAATAATATTCAAGTGGAAATGGTAAAAATTAAGAGATATGCATGTTCCATGAATGAGAGGAAAGTTCAGAACGTGAGAGAAGAAGGAAAGAAACCAAAAGAGAGAGAAAATTGATAAAGAGGAATTGATTAGGCTTCTTTGACAGTTGGCTTTTAGATTTTGAAGCACCGGGGTGTAGTGTATCCATGTATTCTCCTTTCTCGTATCTATGTATGGACATAATTATTATTAACAGTAGACATTAATTAACAACAGCAGCTGTTGGAATAAAGCTTAAACAGCTATACTTGTTTTCATCATGCACTCTTTAAAACAAAGATTCTTTTTTGAATTACTATGATTCATCTCATCACCCTAATGTTAGGGAATAATGAAGGGGGAAATGTATAAGCTACTCTTGTTTCCTAACTTAAATTCTAGATCTACTTGTCACTTTCATGTATCGTGTATTTTAAGCAGTAAAACATTCTTATTTATCAAATATACCTAGGAGAATGCAATCGGCTTTCAAACAATACCAAATTAATGTGATGAGCAGATGCACAAGATCAAGGCAATTTACTTGTGTTAAAATCTATAGGTGTGCTTGGCACTAAAAGGTCTCTAATTTCTGCAATTCCCAAGTATAGTATTTAGTAACTAATCAAATTGCAAGAAGATCCACGGTTGGGATTATGTGTAAGAATTTCAACCTAAAAAGTAGAGAGAAGGATGAACCAAAGAATTACAATATTTTCAGCTGTGTCATATTTGATATATATGGAGGGATTTTTCCAGAGATATTACAGCTCCTCAACATCCTGAAGCATAGGCCAATTTCACGTAAGCAAAATGTCAACAATATGTGCCCTGTTCCAATTGCAGAGCTTTTTACTAACTAAGCATTCCTTACAATGTTTGCAGTCCTCCCATGTTTTGTAACGGTGGAAAAGGTGAACCCTCTCCAATTAAGTCACTAATCTTTCTGCACAGAATTGCATCATTCAGTGTTATTATCTTAAGCAATACAAATTTACCAATATAACAATCACAAGAACATATTGATGATGTTGTAGAGATTATGCAACTCAAGAATAGTTCACTTAGAAGGAAGAACTCACAGCTCGGTCAAATTACCGAGGACCGAAATGCTAGAAGGAATTGGCCCCTTAAGACCACTGGCTTGAATCTCTCTGTAAGAACACAATTTCAGATGGATTAGATTGCAACTGAAGCTTCTAGGTAGAAGCGATTTACAGCGTATTGTATGAAAAATCACATACAATTCTAGAAGTTGTTTCCAGCTTTGAAAGAAATCAGGCATTCTTCCGGTGAAGTTGTTACTGCTAATCCTCCTACATAAGGGGCAAATGGAATATAGATTTGAAATAAATAACTAACATTTTCAAGGAAAAATCTGAAGTTCATGTTTGTAAGCTAAGGAATAGTTTACAACCACTTACAGGGTTTTTAATCTGGTCAGATTTGTGAGAGCAGTGGGCAACTCTCCAGTGAGATTGTTAGCGTTAAGCTTGCTGCATCCATCAGTTTGAAACTTAAGACTGGTTCAACTAACATATTGTTAATTTGTTAATAAAATCAATGAAAATATAGAAATAATTAAATGAATGTTATCTGGATAAAAATGAGGAAGGAAAGAACCACTGACAGAGTCTCCAAGTCAACCAAGTTTCCAAGCTCAGGGGGAATGGGTCCAGAAAACAGGTTGCTTTCTATGCTCCTGAAAGAGTCCTATAAGGTTACAGCAAGGCTAAACCAAGTGAAACTTCTCAATAATTTAACAGAGAGATCTAGAGCATACAGAGCTTGAAGAGTAGTGATGTTTCCCAAGTAGTCAATACGTCCTGATAAGTTGTTTGCACTGATGGACCTGCACTTGATTCATTCCACCAATTCAGTAATTAGCTTTCACTGGAAAACTATGGATGTGAAAGTTCTATAAGTTGCTTACAAATATTCCAGCTTTGTAGAAGCCCATTCTCTTGGTATTGAACCACTGAGGTAGTTCCTATTGAGATCACTTTAAGCAAGAGAAAAGTGTACTGTTAGTATGGAAGTTTAAGGTCTTTTATGGTGTAATAACAACAAAATAAATAATTGGGAGGTCTTTCATACATTGCCTTAAGGTAGGGTAGCTTCACCACTGCAGGTGGAAGTGTCCCTCCAAGATCCTGCCCTTTAAGAAATCTGCATGTCCGGAAGAAAAAAGGATATATTACAAATTTCATATGTAAAAATTTCCAATCTAATTCCTAGATAAAATTATATAGGATGACTTAAAATAAAAGAGAGAAAACTTAGCAAAACAAAGTGGGAGGTGTTCTCCAATGCTAAACCAAGTTACACATCATATTCATAAACTTATTTCTTTTAAATGCCATTAAGCATCATAAAAAAGTTCAAGAAGGATAAGTTTGCATTATGCGAGCTAAGGGAGCATACATCTTAACCACGTGGCATACACCATTGGGATAGGAACAATTGCAGTTGACAGTATTGTTGTACAACGGCCTCTCTTCTGAAAGTGGTGTTATCCAGCTTGAGTCATTGCATGGATTTACACGGAAGTTCCAGTCTTGCTTTCCCAGTTGTGCAGCTATTTCTTGAAGGGCTTCCACTGCACACATCAAACAAATCATTCATACCAGGATTTTAAAAAAGAAAGAAAGAGAAAAAGACCCGGAAAACAAAAGGTAAAATACACAATAACATGACCTAAATTATTGATAAGCATGCTACTTATAAAATGGAAGTTCTGATTGTGCCGGAAACAAAAGTTAGTTGGGCTTGTCCTTGCACTACTAGATTCAAATAGGGTATCAGCTCGTGTCCTGTGGAGATGCCCAGGGAATGTTCTTAGTGTGGGAGAAAATTTCTGAAGTTAAGGTCTGTTCCTCTTACTTCTCGCAACCGCAACACTGGATATAAGGCAAACCTCATCTCCAAATATTTGGCACGTACAAGGACCTCTCGTTACCAATATGTTTCGAGGATAGTTTAGGATACAACAATCCCACTATAATGCTAAATTGCCAGAGGTCGTGAGAATTGGATAGTGGGGCTGGCGTCATGCTATATCGGTTGAGCTGGTAAAATGCAATATAACGCTCACAAATGCTAATACCACTACCGAGCAATGACTTTGAAGATTCAGGAACTTGAATTCCCTCAAATATGGAAAATCTTGCTAACTTCTACACGGGATGCCATAAGAGGAAGATCTATACGTGAAGCAAATCTGAAGCATAGTCAGAAAGATTTTTTAAGTTGTGGAGATTTCCCCAGCAACTTTTTCAGTGATCAATAACTAATTTCTGTATCATGGCTATTAGCTGAATGTAAAGACCTTGTTATAACTAAGTTAGGCACCAAAATCAAACGATATGTTAATCTTCAATTCTACTGAATTCCATTTCCATCAACTTGAACTTACCCAAGAAATAAATAAATCATACAAATATAACATATAAGCAAGAAGATACCTTCAGAATCTGGAAGACGCCCAGCTTGTGCTCTGACATTCTTAGGTCCTATGCACATGAGCAGTGTAAGCATGAGAAAACTAAAGCTGGTGATCTTTGGACTCTGGGATGTCATCTTTTTCTCCACTGATCAACTTGGATTGCCGTATTCCTCGATCGCTTTCAAACTTGCACGGGAAATGTAGAATTATGTAGAAACCATTAGAATTTATGAAAGAAACTTCTACGGCAGGTACTTACATACCAAACCAAATCCTCCCCTAGTTTCTCAATGTGGGCTCTACTCACCTTGGTCCGTGAACGTTGAACCCAACGACTAAGACAGGCTGTTAATATTTTGAGCAACGCTACATATAGGAACTCGGAACAGTCCAATCACATGTCACGCATAAAGAGGAATACTATATAAAAAAAGACAAAAAAGAAAAACCGGAGACATGCAGGCGATCGCCAACTGTCCAAGAAAGCTAGCATTAAAACAAAATATTAGCATATATGTGGGGAGATAGATGATGATCAAAATCTCCCAGCCCTTGGATTAGTATGCTTTCTTTGACCATAGGTAGGAGGCTTTCGCTTTCGAGATGGTCAATATTATTTACTTTATATCTTATTTTTGCTTTCTAATCACTTGAACAGTAAAAAAGCTTACGTAAACGGAATAGCTTGCATTACGTTTTAAAATTGGCTTTTAAAAAGTACAAGAGACTTGAACGTATAGCCCTCCTTTGCTAGTTTGTGACATTGTGTGCCACACCTTGCACACCATTTGCGGTAAAGGCAATATACTTATTATTGATAAAGCCAATATATCCATAAAGAAAATCATCTGAGTTGGATCAGAGATGGAAGAAGGTTCGAGATAAGGTATGTCACTAGTTTTGTTCGGATATATGGTGGAATGGATTGTACGTTTGGAAGCTAGCCGACTACTGGCTTATTTAGTATTAGTTTGGGTGGTAAAATATTTTGAGAATATTTTATTATTATTATTTAATTTTTTTAATTATTTTTTATTACTATTCACTATTATTTAATATTTTATCATTATTTTTTTACTATAATATATTTACAAAATATCTAAAATCACTTGACAACTTTAAGCTGATCTTAATAATTAATATGTGGGCTGGAATACCAATAAATTTAAAGTTTATTCTTCTCGAAGTAATTTTTGTGGAGTGCAAAGAATTAATATTAGTTTGTTGTTAGATTGATACAGTTATAAGGCATGCGTACGTAAGTTCAGTGCATTCTTTTAAAGAAATATAGTCCATTTTTAAAAATGAGTTTTTCTTAATATGAGTACTAAATTTGTCCATTTTTATTTAAATAGAGAACTGTAAAAACTTTTTACACCTTAAAACAATATAAATAATTTCTCTTTCATAAATAAGCAGATTCTCTTCCCATTTTCATGTTAATTGTGACAAAATACTCTTGGTGATACTTTGTTCATTGAACAGTTGAAACTTATGATATAAGCAAAATTATATCTACATATAAGGGTAGAAATAAGTGACATGACTCGTGAACTCGACATGAAATTAATAAGTTTAGATTTAATATAAATAAGTTCAAGTCAAAATAGATTAACTCATTAAGATATTATTAATAAATGGGTTAACCCGCTTAATCCGATATTATTCCGCTATAACCTGTTTAAATTTTATTTTAAAATAACAATTTTATTATTATTTGATTATAATATTTATATTTCTCAATATGCTTAAGTTTTTATTGTTGGAATTGTAATTCTTCTAGACCCATGCTAATATTTGTTATTATTGGATTAATATTATTGGTTTATTATATAGTAAAATATGAAAAATATTGATATTTTTTGTTAATAGATATTTTTATTATTACTTTTTAGATATTGTAGCTATTAATAAATATAAATTTTAATTTTTATATAAAATTATTTCAATCAAGTCAAATAGATTATGCAGGTAGTTCAATTCATTTATACAAAATGAATTAAAATAAATCACATTATATTAATTTATTTCTAATTAATTATTAAATAAATCAAAACATATAACAACTCAAATGGTTATTTAAATAATTGCTTTAAAAATATGACTCGTTTAGATCGTATTTAGGTTAGTCAATATAATCAAATCTCCATCACATAATACGACAAAAACAGACGATTTGCCACCCATCCCTACATACATGCCGGCTCACAAGAGAATAGTCTCTCTTATCCAATTGTTCAACTTTGACTTTTCTTAATCTACTGTAAACCGCCCTTATTATGTCTCCAACCCCACAAAATGAATTAAATGTATGAATTTGGATCCAATTGTGCTATAATTAATCATAATGCGATACCGCGGGCCTCACTTTTAACCGTTAGATTATCTTTTATTTTCAAAAAATATATTTAAATGATTAATGGATAATAACACATTTCTGGATAGGAATGAAATACGAGACGTGGCAAAGATCTGCTCACAAGAGTACGCTGACTTAAATCTTAATTTTTTTTGTACATATATATATATATATACTAGTAGTTGAGCAACGTCCCAGGGACGTTCACCCAATATATAGAAATATTATTTTTATTAAGAAAATATTTTTGATTAATAATGTAGTGCTTTTAGAAAAAAAAATATAATTTCTAATATCAAATAGTAAGATAGACTTAAATCGGTTTTAAAATATTTAGAATTAAAATCTTATTATTTACTACTGCATGTGCTCCTGGGTATGCTGGAAATAATAAATATGTGAAAAAAAAGAACATTGAACCAAAACTATGCAGCGCAGGAAAGAAACCGTTAACAGTAAAGCAACGTGGGTGCAGAACACGTTTTCTTAGTTTAATAAAACGAATATTTTAAAAAAGTGATATAATTTTTATAAATAAATTAAATACTAAGGTTTTTATAAGATATTATTATTTTATTTTAATGTTTCATATTGAATTTAAATTGATAAATAAATAATATTTTATTGTAATAATTGTATTCATAAATGTAGTTGGTAAATATATTTAAATTTAATTATTTTACATTTCTCTTTGTTTATATAGAAATGAATAGAAATTTTAAATCACACATATAAAAATAATAGAATATAGAATATAATAGAATATAGAATATATATTTAATAGAATATATATATCAAATATACATTCTAAATAAATAATCATCAATGCATGAGTTATGAGATTGATGTACAAATTTTGATAACTATGAATTTATTCATAAGTGATTGAGGAGAGAAATTAAAAAAATAAGAACTTTTAATAAGAGAGAGAGCAACTTTAATTTATTCATATAACTAACGGTGTTAATTTTAACGGTAAAACAACAAAAACCGTTAAACCAAGAAAATTCCGTTAGATAGCCACTTTATATATATAAAGATATGTATGTATGTACACTAATAGTTGGGCAACGTCCAATAGACGTTCGTCTAGTATATAAAAATATTATTTTTATTAAAAAAAAATTTTTAATTAATAATGTAATGCTTTTAGAAAAAAAAATATAATTTCTAACATCAAATAGTAAGATAGACTTAAATCGGTTTTAAAACATTTAAAATTAAAATCTTATTATTTACTACTGCATATGCTCTTGGGTACGGCTAGAAACAACAAATACGTGAAAAAAAAAATCTTGAACCAAAACTGTATAGTACAGGAGACAAACCGTTAATAGTAAAATAACGTGTTTTTTTAGTTTAATAAAACGATTATTTTTAAAAAGTGATATAATTTTTATAAAGAAATAAAATATTAAGGTTTTTATAAGATATTATTATTTGATTTTAATGTTTCATAATGAATTTAAATTGATAAATAAATAATATTTTATTAGAATAATTGTATTCATAAATGTAGTTGGTAAATAGATTTAAACTTAATTATTTTACATTTCTCTTTATTTATATAAGGAATGAATAGAAATTTTAAATCACATATATAAATTTATATAGAATATATATTTATATAATAGAATATATATTTATATACCTAATATACCTCATAATACATGATCATCAATGCATGGGTTCTAGGATCGATGCATACTGTATAAATTTTGATAACTATAAATTTATTCATAAGTGATTGGGAAGATAGAGATTAAAAAAATAAGAACTTTTAATAAGAGAGATAGAGCTACTTTAATTTATTCATGCAACTAACGACGTTAATTTTAATAATAAAATAACAAAAACCGTTAAACCAACAAAATTCTGTTAGATAGCCACTTTATATATATAAAGATATATATATATATACTAGGTAGGAGTAATGTACAACGCACGTTTGTCTAATTTTATGAAATGATTATTTGTAAAAAATAATATATATTTTATAAAAAATATTGATGTCACTTAATAATTTAAGGCATATTGGAGAAGATAAAAAAATTAGTTCAAAATATCATATAATCCAATACATGTTTATAACATCCATAATTTTAGCAAAAATGCATACGAAAAATTTAATAAAAGTCCAACACAAACGGTAGTTCAAAATATGTGTCGTTTCATGTTTGTATTATAATTCATCAATTTATGTCATCCTGTAGACGATGAATAAAGACAACATTGAAATTCTTATTTTGCTGTTGGTTGAGTCGATCAGGGTCAACATAAAGTTAAAACATAATCTTTTTATAAAATTTGTAGTATAATATTTTCTATATATAGCATATATATAAATCCTAAAATATATTTTAAAGTTGTTAGCCGAATTTACTCTATCTTGATTAGTTCAAGGATCATGGCCTTTGTCACGTGCCCATCATAGCAAGCCCACGTGTGGAATATGACTTACCGGAAGCTACGTCCTACTATCATGGAAAAAAAAACACTTTGATTAAAAACACTTGTATTATATATTATATGAAATTTTTAAATTTGGAATACTTAATAATCTGAGTTAATGAAACGTATAATACACGTGTATTATATTTAGGGATTCACGTCTTATGCACCTAATACACGTGTATATGTTAAGGAGAAAGAGAAAAATATAATAACTAATCTTTAATTACTTATTATTATATAAACTATTAAGTATTGTAATTATTATGATTAATAAATTATATTATAAAATAAATTCAGTATATATATATTTTTGTATTGTTATTATTCTGGGCTTTAAACTAACATTAAATAAATAAAAATCATGTAACTTTTTAATATAAAAATTATGATCTATATAAAATTTGTGTATGTCTTTTATTAAAAATTTGTGTACGTCCATTAATCACTCATGACTCCCCAGACCACGTAGTTCATCCAGCCATCCATATATATTTGGATATCCTATTTTTGCTAGCCATTTGATTCTCCATTGCACGGCCCTCAAAGCTCTTCGTTCCAATCGAGTAATATCTTTATCTGCTCTCCATGTAATTTTTTGTCTTATATCATTGAATGTTATGTCTCTCAATATTTATATCTTCATTCTATATGCCGGTTACATTCACACGTATTTAAACAAACGATATTAACTTTAACGAAAAAAATAAGAAAAACCGTTAAAATAAGATTTTCCGTTTCATACACATTTTTTATATATAGAATATATATATACATTGTTGACAAAATTATTTTTAAAAAAAGTAAATTTAAACAGATTTAAAATATGTAATCAATTTACAAAACTTAAATAAAACCTAATAATTAAAAAAGAACTATGGACTTTATATACAAATCAAGTTTATATTTAAGCATATAATTATAAGAGTGAAAAGTTTAATAAAAAGATATTTTGAACATCTATTATTTTGTTTCAATTATAGGGTTGATTGAGAGGACGATCAACTTGTTTTGACGCAATTGTACATCCAAAAAATATGTTAAAATAAGAAAATGCAATAATGGTATAGTCACATTTGTTAAATAAAACTATATTATCATATTAAGAATAATAACCAATCGATTAAACAAATTTAATATTTATATAATAAAAAATTAAATGAAATAAAATATTGCAGAGAATGAAATATTTTATTACTGGTATTTCGAATAATACCATTAATAATATTATGAATATCAGAATTCTTATTAATATAAAATTTATTATTGAACAATCAATATCGCATTTTGAAAATATGAAACTTGTTATTAATATCAGATTTCTTATTAAATGAATAAATTTGTCCAAAAAAATTACATTTTGAAATGATAATATAAACAAATAATTAAATAAAAATCATTAATAAATAGGAAATAATAAATGAGAAGGTGATAATAGATATATAATTACAACAGTGAAAGGTTTAAAATTTTGAACATTTGTGATGTTGCTTCAATTACATATAGGTACACACACACATATATATATATATGATACATAAAAAATATTAGAAGGATTTCTGGCAAAAGCATAAGAACAAAATATTTAATTCCAATTAAAATCATACATATTACGGCAAAATATTAGAAAAATATAAAATTATAATAAACGAAACAATACATAGTTTATATTTTATAAAAATTATGAATGAAATAAACAAATCACTTACCATGTGTGTAAGGAAACTGCAGAGAAAGAAGTTAAAAGTATAATGATAAAAACATATAAAAATGTAATATATTAACTTTTTTTAAATGTAGTTAAAAGTATAAATCTTACATTCCCTGCATGTTCTATCAGATCTGTTATTGTATAATCCAAAATTCGTTTTGTTGTAGATTCGAAAGCGACTACGAGGGTTGACGTGCTGTCATCATACACTTCTAAATAAACTTAATATCTAATAATAATAAAGAAATTATTATTTGTTAATATTAGCAATTAATATGTTTTAATTATAAGGTAAAAAATTTTAACTTCAGAATATGTGAAAAAATGTTTATCTGGTTGTGAAGTCGCTATTTCTTTGCAACTATAACTTTTCTTTGCAACTATAACTTGAAAAGTACCCATTTTTGTCCTATCCAGTCGTTTTGTTGCAATTTTCTCATGACATGTAATAGAATGATTGATGTAAATCAATCGATCATCATAAATCTTCCTCCAACCAAAAATGTCGATCGCTGTGTTAAAGCAAAATAATTAAATGCATCAATAAAGATTTAACATTAGCACATCAATTTAACCCAACAAATAATGAACATTTTAAATTTAAGCACATGCACAGTTCGAAATCCACTGCACACAATTCACAAATTCTTGTCCTCCATCTCCATTTCAACACATCCAACTTCCAATCTCCATATCTAAAAAAAATATAAAAACAAAATAATTCAAAAGTGTAAAAAAGTAGTTTTTTAAAATAAAATCTATTCTAATATATATTCACAATTTCATATGCTCTTATAAAAATATAATTATTATATAATATTCACCTAAAATAATTACTACGTTTAATAGGAAAATGTATATCTGAAAAACAAAAACCAATATGATGGAAAATAAATTAACAGTAAGATAAATATATAATCTAAAGCATCTTAGTTAAATGTAGGTAAAATTTTATCGAAGAAAAAAATGGTTTTGCTTCGATGCCATTTATTTTTAATTGGAAACAATTTTATTAATTTGTTTTAACCATATTACAAATGATCAATTGTAAACAATTTGATTAATATTTTTTGAAAAAGTATTTATTAATTTATTTTATTTCTGAAAGACACTATAAGAAATAAGAAAAATGAAAAACATTAATTTTATATTCTCACACTTCTAAAAGTAAAATATTAATAATAACATATTATATTTTAAAATTATTATGAAATTATAATATAATTCCATATGAAAATTTTTAATTATACTAACTCACATATTATTATTACTCTTGACAGTTAAAGTCGAATGTGTATGTTGTATATTACTTATTTGTAGAATAAACATATAACGTTTCAATTTTTAATATATAACATTTCAATTTATTGTTATTAAACGATTAATTTTATCCAAAAATCAAAAAAATATTTACATTTCGAAATGATATATTTAAAGAAATCATTAATAAAAGAAAAAAAATAATATATAAGTAACTCAAAATAGAAGCAAATAAAATATTGTACAATATTAAAATTTATTTTGTTAAGATTTTATTTTTATCAACAATTGGTATTTATTTAGAACCAAAAAATAGAAAACTATAGACTATAGTGAAATTGGTAAATTTAAACATATTTTTAACATTATTTACTTCTCATCTAAAGAGAAAAAGAAATTAATTTATTTCTTAAAAAATTATAGTTATTTTTCATAAAGTGTGTTGGCCTCTAAAGTAAAAAAAATAAAATAAATAACCACAGAAACCTAGCCCACCATTTTCTCTTGCGACGCGGTTTATTTAACTATCTGCCAACAGGCTCATTATTTTCTCACAGCACACTCTCTCTCCTACTCCATCTTCTAGATCTCTCTCGCTTTCTTCTCCTGGCCTTGTCATTTCTTCTTCTCCATTATTAAATGACAAAAGCTCATCTTTTTCTTCTTTACATTTACACCCTTCTTCACCTCCTGCACCGAACTCCTCTATTTTTCAACCCGTCTTCCATATCTCTCTCTCTCTCTCTCTCTCTCTCTCTCTCTCTTCGTCAGTGTCCATGGCGAATCACCACTTAGAATAGCCGTGCACCACCATCTACCAAACCAAAGAGTTCCAGGCACACCCAAACGCATGGACCATGAGTAATAGCTCACCCCTACTCCTCTTCTACTCTCCCCAATCTCCAGCTTCCACAAACGGCACTGTCGGCCATCACATGTCCACCCTCCATGCACATTCGTAGCATGTATGCACCTTCCTCCTCCGCTAGCACCTCCAAAAGCCAACCGTCGAGAGCGATTGTTTTACATAGCCACCTGCACCAAGACCCAAAAGGCCTCTGTTTTTAGCAATCGTAAGGATCTTGGTGTAAGGATTCTTGAGATCTTGGTGTAAGGCCTCTGCTTCAACATATATGATAAATGTGAGGTTTTTTTTCTTTTTCGTCTGTATATTTTGGGGTTTTATAGAAGATTTGGAAGTTGGGTGTAAAAGCAATGGTATTGGATTGGTTATCTTAATCTTTAAAATTTAAAAAATATGAAATTTTTTATTTTTTAACTAATTACTTAATTCTTAAAATGTATATTGGATTAGCCATCACATTCTCTATAATAATAAAATATTATTATTTTTTAATTTTTAATTTTTAATTATTTTCTTATTTTATTTTTCTAATGTGATATAACCTTCAATAATCATATTCATTTTCATATTCATAATCTAACAATTTATAATATAATAATCTTATATGTATATAGATGACAAAATCTCATATGTAAATAAAAATTCCATATGCATAAACTATAATTAATAATCTCATATCTATAATATAATAAACTCAAAATAAAATAAAATAACATATGAGAAAATCACAGCTCAATAGTATATAATAAAATAACAACCTAACATGAGTCTTCTCCTAATAGGGTGAGGTTTTTCTTTTTCTTTGGGGCAAAAGTGAGGTCTCTTGGATTAGTTAGGCTGATTTGATGAGTGAACAATGGACGAGAACTTAGCTAGACAGTGGAAAGGCTTATGCCTTACTGAAAATGAACAAGAGGAGGTGGTTTTACCAACCAAGTCAGTCACTAAAGCTGCACAACAAGACAAGCACTGCTTATTAGCTATGATCATAGCAGAAAAACAGGTGAACCGAGAAGCTTTCAAGTCTACAATGGCCAAAGTCTAAAATAGGCCGGAATACAAGTATGCAAGGGTGATTCCGAAATGGATATTCCAGAAGAGGGGTAAAATTGAAAAAAATTATTTAGATGATTATACGACATGGGCAAAATCGTGAACATGGCAGTCGGTGAGAGCCGAAGATAAACATCAAAACTGTAAAAAGACAAAAAAGGAAACCTGAAAAGAAATGGGCAAAATCATGAACACGCAATTAAAACAAAAGTTGAAAAGCGGATAAAAAAGTTAAACAAGGAGAACGAAAGAGCAAAATCATAAAAAAAATTAATAGAAGCTAAGGGCAAAACTGTAAAAAAATCCAGCAAAACTCAACAGACATGAAGAACATATGGGCAAATTCGTCAGCAACAACAAACCTGAGATAAGAAATACAAAACTAGGGGTAGTGAAAGATGGAAAAAGCGGAAATGGAAATAAAAGTTACAAATAGGGACAAAATCAGAATAAAAATATGTGAAACAAAAAAACTTCTATCCTATTTTGTCCTACATTGGCATTTATATATATAGTTGATATATATATATATATTTATATAAATCTATGTATATGAACACTTACAATTCTTCAACACCACAAAATTAGATAAAAAAATGATGTTTGAAATTTTATGGTGTATAAGTCTCACTTTTTTAACGATGAACCACACTTTTTTTTTTTCAAATGAGTATGTTAATGATGTGTCCTACCACCACAAATATAGCTGTTCACCTGTAAATATTAAGAAGACTCCGGCGTGATACGTCCGAGAACACTCCAATGCTTAACTCAGTAAAGTGTATTACTCAAGTAATTCAGAATTCAAAGATGATCATCTTTGGGGTTACCTGGTATACGTAGAGATTTCCTGTTGGATTAGATCAATATTATATGAGATTACTTTCATGTGACGTCTATCTTGTGCTGTGTTTATCAACTTAGATCATCTCTAAGTAACCGAAACAATCACGTACATGCATGAAATTCACTCCTTCCCAAGTTAGGCGGCGTGTACCGTGTAGATCTCTGTTGGGTTTGGGCTCCTTAGTTTAGGCCAGTTGACAGAGAACTTTTATATTGGACTTAAACACAAAATGGGCCCTCCAGTTATCCCTCTAATTCCCTTCGCTCCTTGGTGAGGGAAATTTATGCTGACAAATTTTACAAACACATTTTTATCATTATTTTATATATATATATATATTTTTTTTTTCTCTTGGCATGAACTTTGCTATAGGCCCCATTTCTATTTCAAGCCCCTTTTTAAGTAGCCCATCTGCAAACTGCTAAGTACCCCGCTGTTCCTTTACATTTCTCTTTTTGCACTGTTTCGCATTTTCAAAAATCGAAAAGCCCTTATGATTTACTGCTGACTTAGTGACGGTAAGGGTTCCATGTGACGGTTACTTTCCTTCATCTAGGTACTCGACCACACTATTCTCCCATTCTAAGATATTGGAGCCTAGGATGCCCACTTCTTTCCCAATGGCCAGGACCTCGACAATTCTCCTTTTAACTCACCATGGGAGAGGCGCCTCCTTCATTCCTGATGCTGTGCGTGCCAACTTATTCGCCACTTCATTACCTGCCCTTGGTATCTGAGTTATATTGAAATACAATAAAAGGTTGTGTGCCTCCTCGACTCGTAATAAATACTTTTTCAATTTCTCCCCTTTTGTAGTGTATAGGTCCAACACTTGATTTACAACCACTTGCGAGTCAGATTTTGCCTCTATCTCAGTTGCCCCTATCTTGGAGGCTATAGAAAGTTCTGCCATGAGTGCTTCATATTTGGCTTCATTGTTGTTTACCTTGAATGTTAACATTGCCATGTAGTGTCGCTCTTTACCGTCGGGGCTCAACAAATGCATCCCCAAACCCCTACCCACATGGCAGGATGAGTCATCTATAAAAAGTACCCATGGCTTTCCCGTTGAAGCTACAGTGTCTTCTTGGGGGAAACTTGAAAACTCTGCCACAAAGTCTGCCAGTGCTTGTCCCTTTACCGCCTTTCTTGGCATATATTCTAAATCTAACTCACTTAATTCAATCGACCACCTTACCAATCTTCTTGAGCTGTCAGGTTTTTTAGGGTTTTTGCTAATGGACTCTCCGTAAGCATCTTTATTGTGTGGGCTTGAAAGTATGGGCCAAGTCTTTTGGTCGCTGTTACCAAGGCGAAGGCTAACATCTCAATTGGGGGGTACCTCACTTTTGCTCCTCTGAGAGCCCAACTTATGTAATACACAGGATGATGGGCGGCCCCCTCCTCTTTTACTAGGTATGCACAAAATATATCGCCTTTCTCTGGCTGCTTTAGGAGTGGCAGGCTAGCCAGGTGTTGCTTCAACTTTTTGAAGGCCTTATCACACGTTTCGTTCCAGGGGTAAATCTTGCGTAGTACTTGAAAAAAGGGGAGGCTTTTGTCTATCGACCTAGATATGAATCTACTCAGGGCGGCTACCTTGCTTGCTAACCGCTAAGTTTCATTCAGATTTCTTGGCAATTTCATGTTGAGTATGTCTTCTATCTTATCTAGAGAGGTCTCAATTCCTCTTTCAGATACGATAAATTCCAAGAACTTTCATGACTCAACTCTAAAAGAACATTTTGCAGGGTTCAGTCTCATTCTATAATGGCGTGAGATCCTGAACGCCACTCACAGGTCGTTAAGGTGCTTGGCAGGTTCCTTACTCTTTACCAACAAGTCATCTATGTACACCTCCATAAACTTCCCAATCTGCTCCTTAAATATGCGATTAACCAACCTTTGGTAGGTTGCTCCTGCATTCTTCAATCTGAATGGCATAACCTGGTAGCAATACAACCCTCGATCTGTTATGAACGAGGTTTTCTTCTTATCTGCTACGTGCATTCGTATCTTGAGTAGGCGTCCATGAAGCTCAGCATACGGTGTCCTACTGTTACATCCACGATAACATCAATGCGTGGTAAAGGAAAATTGTCATTTGGGCAAGCTTTATTCTGGTTGGTGAAGTCCACGCACATTCTCCACTTCGTATTTGCCATTTTTACCAAGACAACGTTAGATAACCACTCTGGGTAATGAGCTTCCTTGATGAACTCAACAACGAGTAGTCTCTTTACTTCTTAGTTAATGGTAGCATACTTCTCTGCACCGAATGACCTTCTTTTCTAGGGAACTGTCTTGTGGGTGGGATACACGCACAAGCAGTGTTCAATGATGTTGTTATCTATGTCGGGCATCTCTTTGTGCCTCCATGCAAACACATCCTTGTGCTCTATTAACAGCTGCTCCAGGGCTTCTTTGTCCTCTGGTGGGACTTGGGTCCCAATATGTGCAGTAGTTCCAGGGCGGTTTGGATATAACGTCACAACTTCCAATGGTTCGTTGGTCTCAGCATATTGCTGACTCTGCTTGTCCTTGAACTCTGTGCCCTTTTCTAAAGTCACCGCCAAAGGCGGTGGAAAGAGTGATACCAGTGCTTTGGTTTGCTCTGCTACGACGCAAACTTCACCACGACCACTTCTTAATTCTTGCACATATCATTCTTGTTCACCTCGTGACTCTCCCACCCTGTTATCAGTCGGGAACTTTATCTTGAGGTGGTATGTGGACGTCACCGCCTTGAAATGGTTGAGCGTTGGTCTTCCCAATATTGCGTTATAGGAAGATGGAGCTTTCACCACCAACAAGTCGGTCATGGTGATGGCCATCCGCATATCAGTTTCGGCGATTGCTGGAAGGGTGATAGTCCTAACGGGCTATATTGTATCTCCAGAGAAACCCTTTAGTGACATTGGGGAGGGCCTTAGTTTATTGGTATTGATACCCATTTTGGCGAATGCTTCCCAAAATAGTATATCTGCAAAGCTTCCATTATCGATTAGTGCCCGCCTGGTCGTTTAGTTCGCTATCACAAGGGTGACCACCAAAGAATCATCGTGTGGATACATCACTCCTTCCCCGTCCTCCTTGAAAGATATTGCCATCCGGTTACTAAGCTTTTGGTGCTTGGGGGCTCTATCTGTTACATATACGTCTTCATATCTCGCCATCCATGCATACGCCTTCTTGCTAGATGTGGACATGCCTCCTCTAGCATAGCCCCCTGCTATCGTCTGAATATCTCTTATGGGCGCCCTATTCCTAGCGCCCTTTAGGGGTGCTGTAACAGCCCGCTAAAATTATCAGTTTTGGATTATTTCCCGACAGCAATCACATCTCTCTTGTCTTTACCCTCATCTGGAATCACGCGTATAGTTTATCTTTTCCGTAAATCACGTATTTTGTTCTTCACCGACAGCTGTAAAATCAGGAGTCTTCCAAGACCACGCCTATCCTTTCTCAAGCCCAAACTACCACTTTATGTGGTGGACAGCCACCGTACACCGCCACGTACGTTCCTCCGACGCATGTTCGTGACGAACAACGAGCGACGCAAGGGTTATCCCGTCGATGGTATAACCTTCTATCTCTAGTTATTTTACGTTTAAAATAGTTGGTTGGTTTGTGGATTGTGTAGTTGTATTTGTGGAATTCGTTGCGTAGTTGTGAAGCGAAGTGTGGTTGTGAAGTGTTGAATTTGATTGTGTATTTTGTGGACTGTGCTGTGAAGTATAGGGGTGAGATGGATGCCGTAGATGTGATACGGCGGGTTGTGTGAAGAGAATACGCGTGTAGCGTATTCTGTATAATGCAGCGACGCGCCGCGNCAACACTTATAAAAACTGGGTGGACGTGAGAAAGGGGGGGGTCGCGCTTGAGTTTTCATGAAAGGAAGAGTTGGTCGGTTGGGATTATTTTTCTGGAAGGGAGAGTGACGTTCTGGGATTGGTTTCTTAGAGGAAGTCGGCAGGCGGGGAATGAAATTATTTTTGGCTTTCTGTTTTACGTTGGATTGGTTCGGACAAAGAACAAACTAGCGGCTGGATTTATTTCTATTTTCTGCAGTTCAGGGACAAGCGTGGGTTTTATTCTCTCGGCATCAACTGGGTTTCAGATTTTATTGTTTCTAAGTTGTTTTCTAGTATTTATTGTGTTTTATTTTAGTTTTCTAATGAAGAATGTTTATTTAATTTTTATAGCACTTGTGATGAACATTGTTGGCTAAATTTTTATACTAAGGTTAGAGGTGAAGTTTAATGATTTGAAATTTGTTTTCGGATCGTCGACAAATTTATTTTGTGAGTTTGATCGATTGAATGATTTTATTATTGGATAATTTGATTATCTATATATTTATCTTGATTCATTGTGATTTCCGAATACAGTGAATGCTTGAGAAATCCCTGTGATAGTCAAATAAATTTGTAAGCGTTTTAATCATCGATCACTCAAGCTCAATCATTAGTAATTATTTTCTTGATCTTAAATGCTAAATCTTCCAATTAAACGGAATCATTATTCTAGTTTAATTGAAGTAATTCGATCAGGAAACAATATTTTAAATTATTAAACGGATCCTCGAAACCTTAGTCTTTTTTCATATCAATACAGCTTATCATTCTAGTTTTGTTTTGTCACGATAAAAATCATTATCTTCATATAACTCTCATTTTAGTTTCAATTACACATCTCTTTTAGTATTTTATTTTCATTTGTTTCGAGAGAATTTTTTCACATTAGTCAATCCCTGTGGATTCGATCCTGTAAGGTACTACAACACCTGTATACTTGCAGGTAAAACTGCACTAAATTTTGGTTCATTAATTTGAGTCAAGGTTTAGGCGCAACAATCAACTTAAGACAGGCAATCGCTACTGCAAGTACCACCAGACAGGGTCACACTGGATTGAGGACTACACGACCATGAAGAAAAGAGTAACCAAACTAGCGGGAACGGGAGAATTGGAACGAATGGTTGCAGAATGCTCAAAACCTAGAAGGTGCTAGGAATCCATGCATGGTACTAGAAGGAGCAGTAGTCCTAAGCAACAGCATCAACATCGAGCTGATGTTCGCCAAAACGATAGGGACAGGGCACCCCTAAAGGGCGCTAGGAATAGGGCGCCCATAAGAGATATTCAGACGATAGCAGGGGCTATGCTAGAGGAGGCATGTCCACATCTAGCAAGAAGGCGTATGCAGGATGGCGAGATATGAAGACGTATATGTAACAGATAGAGCCCCCAAGCACCAAAAGCTTAGTAACCGGATGGCAATATCTTTCAAGGAGGACGGGGAAGGAGTGATGTATCCACACGATGATTCTTTGGTGGTCACCCTTGTGATAGCGAACTAAACGACCAGGCGGGCACTAATCGATAATGGAAGCTTTGCAGATATACTATTTTGGGAAGCATTCGCCAAAATGGGTATCAATACCAATAAACTAAGGCCCTCCCCAATGTCACTAAAGGGTTTCTCTGGAGATACAATATAGCCCGTTAGGACTATCACCCTTCCAGCAATCGCCGAAACTGATATGCGGATGGCCATCACCATGACCGACTTGTTGGTGGTGAAAGCTCCATCTTCCTATAACGCAATATTGGGAAGACCAACGCTCAACCATTTCAAGGCGGTGACGTCCACATACCACCTCAAGATAAGTTCCGACTGATAAAGGGTGGGAGAGTCACGAGGTGAACAAGAATGTATATGTGCAAGAATTAAGAAGTGGTCGGGTGAAGTTTGCTCGTAGCAGAGCAAACAAAGCACTGGTATCCCTTCCACCGCCTTTGGCGGTGACTTTAGAAAAGGGAGAGTCAAGGACAGCAGAGTCAGCAAATGCTGAGCCAACGAACCATTGGAAGTTGTGACGTTATATCCAAACCGCCCGGAACTACTGCACATATTGGGACCCAAGTCCCACCAGAGGACAAAGAAGCCCTGGAGCAGCTGTTAATAGAGCACAAGGATGTGTTTGCATGGAGGCACAAAGAGATGCCCGACATAGATAACAACATCATTGAACACTGCTTGTGCGTGTATCCCACCCACAAGACAGTTCCCTAGAAAAGAAGGTCATTCGGTGCAGAGAAGTATGCTACCATTAACTAAGAAGTAAAGAGACTACTCGTTGTTGAGTTCATCAAGGAAGCTCATTACCCAGAGTGGTTATCTAACGTTGTCTTGGTAAAAATGGCAAATACGAAGTGAAGAATGTGCGTGGACTTCACCAACCAGAATAAAGCTTGCCCAAATGACAATTTTCCTTTACCACGCATTGATGTTATCGTGGATGTAACAGTAGGACACCGTATGCTGAGCTTCATGGACGCCTACTCAAGATACGAATGCACGTAGCAGATAAGAAGAAAACCTCGTTCATAACAGATCGAGGGTTGTATTGCTACCAGGTTATGCCATTCAGATTGAAGAATGCAGGAGCAACCTACCAAAGGTTGGTTAATCGCATATTTAAGGAGCAGATTGGGAAGTTTATGGAGGTGTACTAGATGACTTGTTGGTAAAGAGTAAGGAACCTGCCAAGCACCTTAACGACCTGTGAGTGGCGTTCAGGATCTCACGCCATTATAGAATGAGACTGAACCCTGCAAAATGTTCTTTTAGAGTTGAGTCATGAAAGTTCTTGGAATTTATCGTATCTGAAAGAGGAATTGAGACCTCTCTAGATAAGATAGAAGACATACTCAACATGAAATTGCCAAGAAATCTGAATGAAACTTAGCGGTTAGCAAGCAAGGTAGCCGCCCTGAGTAGATTCATATCTAGGTCGATAGACAAAAGCCTCCCCTTTTTTCAAGTACTACGCAAGATTTACCCCTGGAACGAAACGTGTGATAAGGCCTTCAAAAAGTTGAAGCAACACCTGGCTAGCCTGCCACTCCTAAAGCAGCCAGAGAAAGGCGATATATTTTGTGCATACCTAGTAAAAGAGGAGGGGGCCGCCCATCATCCTGTGTATTACATACGTTGGGCTCTCAGAGGAGCAAAAGTGAGGTACCCCCCAATTGAGATGTTAGCCTTCGCCTTGGTAACAGCGACCAAAAGACTTGGCCCATACTTTCAAGCCCACACAATAAAGATGCTTACGGAGAGTCCATTAGCAAAAACCCTAAAAAACCTGACAGCTCAAGAAGATTGGTAAGGTGGTCGATTGAATTAAGTGAGTTAGATTTAGAATATATGCCAAGAAAGGCGGTAAAGGGACAAGCACTGGCAGACTTTGTGGCAGAGTTTTCAAGTTTCCCCCAAGAAGACACTGTAGCTTCAACGGGAAAGCCATGGGTACTTTTTATAGATGACTCATCCTGCCATGTGGGTAGGGGTTTGGGGATGCATTTGTTGAGCCCCGACGGTAAAGAGCGACACTACATGGCAATGTTAACATTCAAGGTAAACAACAATGAAGCCAAATATGAAGCACTCATGGCAGAACTTTCTATAGCCTCCAAGATAGGGGCAACTGAGATAGAGGCAAAATCTGACTCGCAAGTGGTTGTAAATCAAGTGTTGGACCTATACACTACAAAAGGGGAGAAATTGAAAAAGTATTTATTACGAGTCGAGGAGGCACACAACCTTTTATTGTATTTCAATATAACTCAGATACCAAGGGCAGGTAATGAAGTGGCGAATAAGTTGGCACGCACAGCATCAGGAATGAAGGAGGCGCCTCTCCCATGGTGAGTTAAAAGGAGAATTGTCGAGGTCCTGGCCATTGGGAAAGAAGTGGGCATCCTAGGCTCCAATATCTTAGAATGGGAGAATAGTGTGGTCGAGTACCTAGATGAAGGAAAGTAACCGTCACATGGAACCCTTACCGTCACTAAGTCAGCAGTAAATCATAAGGGCTTTTCGATTTTTGAAAATGCGAAACAGTGCAAAAAGAGAAATGTAAAGGAACAGCGGGGTACTTAGCAGTTTGCAGATAAAACACAATAAATACTAGAAAACAACTTAGAAACAAAAATAAGTGTTGCCCGTTTGATGAGTGAGCTGTCTTCATATTTTGCATGTGCCGAGTGATGCATTTAGGTGTTCTGCATGTGTGTTGCTGTCCGTGGGTTGCATTGCATGTGTTTTAAAAATCTGCATTTCATCTCCCTGCATCCGTGAGCTTCATTTCCTGCATGAGTGTGAGTTCCATTTTTTGCATTGAAGTGCTGCCCGAGTGATGCATGTGTGCTGCTTTTTCCTTTTTTGTTTTCTGCATCCGTGAGCTTGCATGTGTTTTGTCATTTCACTTTCTGCATGCGTGATGAGAGCAGCGTGAGTTGGTGTCATGCATGTGCTTGTTGCTTTCCTTCTGCACATGTGCTGAATGTAAACTGCATGTGAGTGAGCTGAGTGCAGCTTTCCGAGTGATGGTGTCTTCATGTGCTTCGGTTTGCCGTGAGTATTTTCTGCAGGTGCTTTATTTTTCTGCATGTGAAGTAAGCTTTTCTGCAGGTGCTGTCAATCCGTGAGTTTCTTTTTCTGCATTGTGTATGTTACTTTCTGCATTACATCTCCCTGCATCCGTGAGCTTCTTTTTCTACATTGAGTGTTGATTGCATGTGTGCTGTCCATTTCCTTCATGTGCTTCCCCGTTTCTTTTGATGCATGTGCTTGTGAGCTGTAAGTTTGAGTGGTTTGAGTTCCAGCCTTGAGTTGGCTTTCCTTGCATGAACTGTGATTTTCTGCAGGTGGTGCCGTGAATTGCTGTCATGCATGCATGTGCTGCTTTTCCTTTTTGGTTGTGCAAGTGTTGAGTTTTAGATCTAGCCGTGAGTTTCTTTGCTTTCATCCGTGAGTTGTTGATGCCATTTTGCATGTATTTCAGCTTGTTGTGTGCTGCACTGTTGTCCGAGTGATTTTCTTCAATCAAGTCAAATACCGAACTTCTCAATTTATTTCGGCATGTCTTCCATTTCTTTCCACGTCCAGCTCCCTTCTCGCATGTAAACTTGTCATGCTCTCTTCTTCCAAATCAATGAAGCACCGAAACATGCACGGCTCTCTACGTCCAAACTCTCAAGCTGAAAAATCCAACTCTCCCACGTCTCTTTTCTCTCTTTTCTTATTTTTCGGCCCTTTTTATCTTTTTGTTGAAACGTGGTTCCGTTTGCATGCAATTTCCATTTTGGTTTGCCGCGAAAGAAGCCTCCTTTCGTTTACTTTGTGTTGCATGTGTTTGTTCACTGAAAGCTATTTTTCCTTCTCTTCATTCCTCTCAATTAGTATGCGCTTTTGGTCGGATCCAATGTGAATTTTATTTAAGCTGAAAATAAAGAAATAAAAATAACACTTGAAATAAATAGATTATTAAAAATATATTATATATGTGAGGAAATATTATCTAATTAAATCATAGTTATAAAATTAAGCATAAACATGATATTAATCAATTAAAAATCACAACTCGAATTTATGCTTATTAATTATTTTTCCATCTAAAACCAATAATAATGTCACGAAGCAGTTGAAATAAATTGGTTTTAAATAGCTAAAACATGCAATTTTCCAGCTCAAACATTGATGTTGTTCCTTGCTCTCCTCTTCTTCCCGTACATGTAAATTACTATACATCAATCTGGGATTGTGGTCTGGCTACCTTTCTTTCCTCCTTTCTTGTCGACTCTCAATAGTTTTTCTGTCAACCTGCCCACTCCTCCATTTGACCTTGTTGTCCTCCTTCTGAGGATCCACTAGAGCCTGCAATGTATTTTCAGTGTTAACAAAGTCATCTGCCCTATCCACAAACTCCCTAAGAATAAAAAGAGTTTGTCTGGCTAGCTCTGCCATAAAGGGACTTCGTGGCCATATCCCACCCAGGAGAGCAGTGAGGGTAATCTTTTCATCCTGGTCGTTTGTTGTTAACCTCTCTTTGTTGAAGCAGGTAAGGTAGGTCTTCAAGTTCTCATCTTCTTTCTGCTTTACTGTTAGCAAGTAGGCGGCTGGGCGCTAATGCCTCCTGCTGGGCATAAACTAGGTTAGGAATTATTTAGCCAACTCTTTAAAACTATTTATTGACCTTGACTTGAGGGTCCCGAACCACCCTCTCACTGTTTCCCTTAGGGTCAAAGGAAAAGCTCGACATGCAATCTCTCCTGGAAAACTATGGAGTGTGATGTGGGCCTTGAAGTTCTCCAAATGGTCTACTGGATCTTTGGACCCATCATACATATCTATCTGGGCTACCTGGAACTTTGGCAGGAGCAACATGGCCATAATCTGTTCACTATATGGCAGGTTAGTTTGGTTTAGCAAGCATTCCACCAAGGAAGATCCCTCCATCCTCCTCGCCATCTTTTCATACTTTCCCACCAGTTCTTTCAATTCATCGTGCATCTTTTTCTTCTCTACCCTTTCTAGACTCTACATTGCACTACGCCTCTCTCTCACCTTGCTCACTATGACCGGGTACAACACTGTTGTGACTAGGTATGGTGGTGTTGTTAGATTTACCATTCTTTCGCCGCAAATCATCGTTTTCTTTCTTTAGGATTTGCATGGCCTTCAACTCATTTTTTAGTTTTTCCTCAGTTGTTGCTAGTCGTGCTTCTATAGCTGTTGGCAATGTATCCATCTCTCGGTTTGCTAAGGATTGGGTTACAGTCAGCATGTGAGAACCACGTTAGTCTGTAACGAGAGACCAAATTCAGATCCCACAGATGGTGCCAATGTTAAGGACGTGTTCCGCCACTACAAATACAACCGTTCACCTGCAAATGTTAAGAAGACTCTAGCGTGATACACCTGAGAACACTCCGATGCTTAACTCAGTAAAGTGTATCACTTAAGTAATTCAGAATTCAAAGATGGATTGTTTTTGGGGTTACTTGGTATATATAGAGATTTCTTGTTGGATTAGATCAACACTGTTTGAGATTACCATCACGTGACATCTATCTTGTGTCGTGTTTATCAACTTATATAATCTCTAAGTAAATGAAACAATCAAGTACATGCATCAAATTTGCTCATTCCCAAGTTAGGCAGTGTGTAGCGTGTAGATCCCTGTTGGGCTTGGGCTCCTCAGTTTAGGCCGGTTGACAAAGATCTTTTATATTGGGCTTAAATACAAAATGGGCCTTCCAAATTACGTAAGACTTGCACATATTAAAACTATATCAAACATTACTCGAACTAGATATATGAGGTTAAATAATATTAAATAAAGTCATGGGTTGTGCAAGTGTAGCATACTTATTTTGAAAAAGAATGAGGTTTACCATTAAAAAGTTGCAAAATAATATATACAAGCTCCAAATATGCAAGCTTGTGTAAGCCCTTTTATAAAAATTTGAACTCCACCATGGAAAAGTTTGAAAAATTCATTTTTTCTTGATGAGGCCCACATTTTTACAAAAGGCTTGTACATTTAGGGCTTATACCTAGCATTACTTTTTTTTTTTTTTTATGTGGATCTCATATTTACATATTTTTTTTCAAAAGGAGTGCGCAACACTTATGCACTCTATGACTGTAAGTATCTTGAATTGTAATATATGGAAGGAATTAAGTATTATCCACCGAGAAGTTCTATTTGAAGATGTTTTCAGTACTACACACCATACACATTGCATAATTTGATTTGTGAAATTTAAATTTTAAAATTTATCTTTAAAATCAAATTATACCATGGAGATAGTGTGTGATGTAAATGCATTCAAATAGAATTATTCATTTCCTATTTAAGGAGTATCATTGTTATTCAACTCTTGGCGCAAGTGGGAGTGTCATGAAATGAATAGACTTAGTGTGGTCCAAATATAAAATATGTAATTGTTTAAATGAAATATTATAGGTGATAGATAAGATAAAAATTCCTTTAAAAAATGTATCTATTAATGATAGTAATTAAGTATTGACTCCTTGATAGAAAGATATCAACATCAATATATGGACTAGCTAGTCATAGTCCCACGACTATCATGCAGCAGTCAAAAGAAAAAAAAAGAGGAAAAAAAAAACCTGTCTCAAAATGCTTAAAATGCAAGAACATGGCTATAATCTTTTTTCCTAAGATTAAGGAAATATAGAACATGGTGCACCAAAAAAGGCATGATTTGGTCATTGAAGCCATATATATATATATATATAATTTTTTTAAAATCAATAATGTTTTATGAATAAACTCCTCTATAACAAAGATTGAATGCATGGAGGACTAGCCTCCATATCCACAATTACATCAGAAATATTCTAAGTATTTTTTGGCCAGGACATGACCAAGATGAAAAACTTTGGAGTTTGCCTCTAATGTCACTAACAAGCATCCCAATACTGGTCCAAAACTCTCCAGCATTAGTGATGGCTTGAATTACTTGAAGAGTCTCCCTTGAATTTGATGTTTGTCAGCTCCAGTTCAATTCCATAGATGCTTGCTTGGAGAGCACCAAAAGTTTCTTCAAGGAATGGATAAGGAAATAAGCTTCTATTCATTCTCATAGTGGCAATGACTCTCAACCTTTCTGGTCTCTAGCTATAATCCCAATTACATCTTGCATTTAGTTTTGTTAACTATAGTATCCCAGTTGAGCTTAATGATGATCTATGGAGGAGTCGTCTAGGATTGAGGTTGATTTCTATTAGCTTCTGATGAGCTTGTTCTCTTTGCTTGGATTTCTTCATCTCCGACAATATTTATTTTGAATGCAACACCTTGGATTGTTTAAATCTGTATTAAAAACAAAACCATTCATTCTCAACCATATTCTTCTAGCAACCATAGATACTTCCTCAATTTGCTTCCTCTCAAAAGTGTCGCAGAAGTTTTTCATCAACTCCATAAAGCTCCTCTTAAGAAATTTTTTTTTCCGTATTTGCTTGGAACAGTGACTCCAGACATCTTCGAGCTGCAATGTAACCCTATAAGGCATGATCCATAGACTCTTCAACCTCCAAACAAGTAGGGCAATTTGGGTTATCCACAATTCTTTATAAATAGATTCAAACTTGTGGGGATAGCTGCTAAGAATGCTCGCCACAAGAAG
>QGSO01001058.1:0-12753 GCA_011037825.1 Carya cathayensis
TTCTTAAAACTTAAAAAAAATACATGTAAATCATCTTCTACAACTAGCCCCCTTGAGCACAGAAGCTTTCATCAATCCAATATCATGACTTTATCAATAAAATATTATGATGAAAGTTGAAAGTTGAATAAAATATTATTATAATATTATTTTTTAATATAACTATTATTTTAAATTTTAAAAAAAATTAAATTATTTATTGTATCATATGGAGGTAACAATCTAGTTATAAGTATCATTCCTTTCATATCCAATGACTTGCATTTTTAATGGATAGTTCTTCTGTAGATTATATGGATTTGATGTGACTTTTGTTGTTGTTTACATGTTTTTTAAAATTAAGTATATGACTCAAGAATGGCAACTTAAAAGAGAAAGTTGAAGTCGATCATTTCTGTGTAATAGGATCTGCGAAGACGTGATTAATTATACAAATTGAGTTGCTTCTTAAGTGAACTTAAAAGAAGATTAGCATCACAAGTCTCTTCTCTAGAGTGTTAAAGCTCTGAGGTGGTGAATAACAGTCTTTCGGGTTTTTCCTCTCGCAGCCGTGGATTAATCATGTCGAGAGAGGATTTGATCAGGACGAAGGGCCTGGAGGAACAATGGAAAAAGTTTAAACAAACGGAGGAGGAAGAAGAGATAGTGGAGGTGAACTGGAAAGGAGATGAGGAGATAGATCGTAAGGGGGAAAGAAGCTTGATCAGAAGGGTCTGTTCTGACCGTTTAGTGAGTAAGAACCTGATAAGTAACACTATGGCAAAGATTTGGAGAATAAGCAAAGGGCAACTTTCTAGAAGTGGAAAAGAATACTTCATTATTACTTTTGAGACACATGCAGATATGTACAGAATCCTCGATGGAAAACCGTGGACCTTCGACTCTTCGTTGTTTCTCCTGAGACAATATGAGGGGAAGAAACGACCAGGAAACTTTGTCTTCGATAAGGAAACTTTCTGGATGCAAATTCACAACCTACCATTGGGCAAAGTTATCGAGGTAGACGTAGAAGAGGACGGCATAGGATGGGGGAGAAGCCTCCAGGTGAAAATTGAGTTACCGCTGTACAAGGCCATTCCAAGGGGTCGATTCATCAATATAGAACAGACAAAGCAGTGGGTTCATTTCCGTTATGAGAATCTACCCAAAATCTGCTTCAGATGTGGGTGGTTCCTTCATAAAGAATCGGGGTGTCAGGCTCCATACGGTGAGAATGAAGGTGAGGTGGAAACAGAGCCTCACCAGGGATTATGAGGATCCTAAGTTGGAACTGTCGGGGGCTTGGGAACCCCCGAACAATCCAAAGCCTTTACATATTGGTAAAGGAAAAGAACCCGGATGTGGTTTTCCTAATGGAAACCAAGCTATCGTACTCTAATGCCCAAAGGATTGCTAAAAGGTGTAAGTTTAATGGTTGTGTTGCCGTGGGAGCAATAGGAAGAAGTGGGGATCTTATGTTGCTATCGAAGAATGATAGTCTCATTGATCTAGTCAATTATTCCCAACACCACATCAATGTGTGTGTAGATGATGTTTTAAACAACAAACAGTGGCTACTGACATGTTTTTATGGTCACCCAGTTTCACACTTGAGAAGCAAAACCTGGGAGTTGGGGAGTTGGGGAGTTTCACACAGTGGCTACTATCTTTTAAGCCCGATGTTGGCAGTTGGGGAGTCATAGGTGATTTCAATGAGGTACTTTTCTGTGATGAAAAAGAGGGGGGAAATCCCAGGAATGAAAATCTTATGTGTCAGTTCAGAAACACGATGGAGAGAGGGAATTTGTTTGATCTGGGATGGAAAGGCAGTAAGTACACTTGGAGTAACCGACATGAAGATGAGTCTTTTACAAGGGAGAGACTTGACAGAACAATAGCTAATGAGGGGTGGAAATCCCTATATCCGGTGCATTCAGTTGAGACCCTTCCAGCAATATGCTCTGATCACAATTCAATTTTGTTGAATTGTAGTTCTGAGAGAGGCTCAAGTCAAAGAGGGTCTTACTCATTCAAGTATGAGGCCAGTTGGAACAAGGAGGCGGGCTGCAGCGAGACAGTCATTGAGGCTTGGAGAAAACAGGTGGGGTGGGGTAATAGTCTAGAGAGATTGATGAGCAAATTAAAATTTACACAAAGGAAACTTAATCAGTGGAGTAGAAACATGCAGAGGGGGAGATTCGAAGCATTGAGAGTGAAATCCCACCAGCTGAACTTATTACAAAGAGATGCAGGGCCTGGTAATGCAAGAGAACAAAAGCAACTCCAGATAGAGATCGATCACCTGTTAAACCAAGAAGATACAAAGTGGAAACAAAGAGCAAAAAAACACTGGCTGGAAAGAGGTGACAGAAATACAAAGTTCTATCACTCATGTGTAAACCAAAGAAAAAAGAAAAATACCATAAGAAGAGTGATTGATATGAATGGTACTGAGCTAGTGGAAAGGGAAGCCATAGCTGAGGGTTTCAAAGAACATTTTAAGTCGGTATATCAATCTACTCAGGCCAATCCAGAGAGCATCAATCTGTGCCTACAGGGAATTGAGCAAAGGGTAATAGAAGACATGAGAATTAATCTGGAAATGAACTTTTCTGTAAAGGAAATAGAAATAGCTTTGAAGCAGATTTCCCCCTTTAAATCACCCAGCCTTGATGGTTTTAGTGCAGGATTTTACCAAGAGCATTGGAAGACAGTGGGAAAGGAGGTTTCAGAAGCTGTTATGATTTTTCAGAACTCAGGGAAGATGCTAGGGAACATGAATCATACTCATATTGTTTTAATTCCCAAGGTAAATGCCTCAGCCTCGGTCCATGACTTTAGACCAATCTCTCTATGCAATGTTGGTTATAAGATTATCTCTAAGGTAATGGCAAACAAAATGATAGGGGTGTTGGAGAAGGTGATCTCCTGGAACCAAAGTGCTTTCCTTCCAAATAGGCTCATAACTGACAATATCATGGTAGCCTATGAACTTCTTCATACTATGCACTCAAAAAAGAAATGAAGGGAGGGGTCAATAGCCATCAAGCTAGATATGTCAAAAGCCTATGATAGAGTGGAGTGGAACTTCTTAGAGGCTAGTTTGATTAAGATGGGCTTCGGTTTGAAATGGACTAAAATAGTGATGGCCTGTGTTAGGTTAGTAACCTATTCTACTCTTGTTAATGGGATCCTAGGAGAGAAAATTATCCCCACACGAGGGCTAAGACAAGGTGATCCACTATCACCTTATCTGTTCTTACTTTGTGCTGAAGCCCTCAGTACCCTTTTGAATAATGCAGAAAATGGTAGCCTTATTGAGGGGATAGCAGTGAAGAGGAATGGTCTGAGGATAAACCACCTCCTTTTTGCTGATGACTGTGTAATTTTTTGCAGAGCCAAGTTGGTAGAATGGTACAAGATTAAGAGACTTCTGGCTGTTTATGAGGAAGCTTCAGGACAAACCTTGAACAAAGAAAAAACCAGTGTGTTCTTTAGCTCTAATACAAAAAAGGACGCAAAAGATTTTATTCTGCAGCAGATTAATGGAGCAAGGTGTAACAATTATAATAGATATCTCGGGCTACCTACTCTTGTTGGAAGATCTAAATACAACACCTTCAATAGCCTAAAAGAGAAGATATGGAAGAGGATAAACAACTGGAAATCAAAGTTTCTATCATTGGCTGGTAAGGAAATTCTTATTAAAAGTGTGCTGCAAACAATACCAGCATATTCTATGAGTGTCTTCAAGATGCCTGGAAAACTCCTTAAAGAGATTGAAGCAATGATGGCCAGTTTCTGGTGGAAGCATAAAGAGGGAGGGAAGGGCATTCACTGGAAATCCTAGAAACAAATGGGGGAAGTTAAGAATCAGGGAGGTTTAGGCTTCAGGGATCTCAACAGCTTCAACAGAGCACTCTTAGCAAAGCAAATATGGAGAATGGTAAAGGATCCCCTATCCCTAGTCTCGAGGGTATACAAACAGAAATACTTTCAGAATTGTGATGTAATGGAGGCTGAGTTAAAAGGGTCACCATCATACATTTGGAGGAGTCTCTGGTCTAGTATGGGACTAGTAAAGGAAAGGTTGGTTTGGAGAGTTGGAAATGGGAGGAATATAAAAATATGGAAGGATAAATGGGTGCCTAAACCAGTAACCTTTCAGATTCAGACCCATGTTAATTCTCTTGACCCAGATAGCAAAGTGGAAGCCTTAATTGATGAAGACTCTAGGACATGGAAGGATAATCTGATAAGGGCTATTTTCAGTGAAGAGGAAAAAGAGATTATATGTTCGATTCCTATTAGTATTACAAGGGCCAAAGATAAAAGGATATGGGTGGGGACTAAAAAAGGCACTTTTTCTGTCAAAAGTGCCTATTTTATGGATACAAAACTGGCTAGTAGAAGATTAGCTGAATCATCTTTAGGTGGGATGAACAAAGGGACATGGAAGGAGCTGTGGCAACTTGAGGTCCCGGGCAAAGTTAAAATGCTAATCTGGAAAAGCCTCTCAAACATTCTTCCAACAAAAGGCAATTTATGCAGAAGAAACATTGTGGAATGCAATCTCTATCCCATTTGTATGAGGGAGGCTGAAACTACTATACATACTCTTTGGGCTTGTCCAGCCGCAAGGGATGTGTGGGGAAGTGATAGCAGTAAACTCAAAAAATAGAATAACTTTTTCCCTGATTTCCAGAAGCTGTGGGAAGAGATGACAATCAGATTAAATAGTGAAGAATTACAATTGGCTGCTGTCATCTGCTATCATATATGGGGAAGAAGAAATGGCTTCATTTTTAAAGACCTGTTCAGCAGCCCAAGATCTATTATAGCAAGGGCTCAAACCGAGATTGATATGCATAGGGAGATTAAACAGTAGAACAGCTGCAGATCTGAAGGAAGAACAGCTATAGCAACCTCGAACCAAGTTTGCCAGCCACCTGAGTGGCCTTTGTTCAAAGTCAATGTCAATGCAGCATACGACAAATAGGATGGGGATGGGCATCATTATGAGAGACAGTGAAGGAAAGATCCAAGCATGCTTAACAGCTCCTAAAGAGCGGGTCTACTCAGCAGCACAAGCAGAAAGAGCAGCTTTGCAAAGGGCTACGCATATGTGTTCTGAGTTGGGTATGCATCAAGTCTTTTTTGAAGGAGATGCCAAAGTTGTCATCGATGCTGTCAACTCCAAAGAGGTAGATAATTAGTGGCATGGCCAAGAAACTGAGGATCTTCAACAGATGATGGAGGATCATCCGTTTTGGGGGCTATCTTTTGTATATAGATCAGCAAACCAAGCTGCCCACTCTGCAGCTAAGGAAGCTATTAAGGACTCTTATGAAAAAATTTGGCTAGAAGATGGCCCTTCTGTGGTCAAAGCTTCTGTTTTATTTGATTTATCTCATGCTACGGCTTCTTGATTAATGAAGTGCTCCCCCTTTTCTATAAAAAAAAAAAAAAAAAAAGAAGATTAGTATCGAGCCTAGCTGTGGGAATGGCGCCGCAGCTAAATTCATCCATACAGGAACAACATGTGTTATGGTCATGAATAGAAGAACACTAATTAATAACTTGACAAAGGACCCAACACACCCTTCTCCAATTCCAAAGGCCTGAACCAAACCAACAAAAGAGAAACTATCCCCATCCTATAAACTCACACCAGCACATATGAAGGAAAAAAGGAAAATGGATCAGTTTCTTATTATGACTGTGATTAAAAATACAAGGTCATTATTTTAATGTAAACCAAAGACAAAACCATAAAGGTATAAGTATTTAAATTTGTTATGAAACTAATGAAAAGAGAGAGAGTGAAAGACAAAGAGAGAGAGAGAGACAAAGAGGAAATTGCAAGAGAAAGAATTGTTCTTCAATGCAAAACTTGATGAATATACAAGGGAATTATATCCATATATATAGGAGTACAAAAGGGTAGCTATAGCTTAAGTTTCCATTGATGACTAAAGATAGGTCTTAATTAATGGCTCAATGGTCTTAATTAGTGGCTAAAGATTAGTCTTAGTTGATGGTTCAATGGTCTTAATTAGTGGTTATGTGTGGTTATATCAATTTTTATAACACTCCCCTTTTGGATGACCATACATAAAGAATATGCATCGTTAAGATCTTGCCAAGGAAAAACCTAGTCGGAAAAAACCAATGGCGAAAGAAAAGAGTACAACATTCATGTGTACTACCAAATGCTTTAAGATTGCCTCATTAAAACCTTGTAAAGGAAAACCCAGTGGGATAAAACCTTAGCGAAGGAAAAAGAGTACAATTAGCACAAGTCTTCAAGACTTTACTCCCCCTGAAAAGTGCATGATAATATGTCTTCAAGTTTCTGCATTCCAATGTTCTGCACAATCTTCTTAAATGTTGCAGTTGGTAATGCCTTAGTAAATAAATCTGCCAAATTATCACTTGATCGTATCTGCTTAACATCAATTTCACATTTCTTCTCATGAATTGCAATGATCTCTCTATGTGAATATGAAAGATAACCTGCATTCGCATATCCAACTAATTGTTGACTTGATCCATGTTGATAAAATAATTCCATATCAATCGTACCTCGAAGGTAACGAATGACATGTTTAATATCATTCCAATGTCTTTGAGTTGGTACAGAACTATATCTTGCAAGTAAATTAACTGAAAATGCAATATCAAATCGAATGCAATTTTCAAGATACATCAGGGCTTTAATTGCACTAAGATAAGGTACTTCAAGATCTAGAATTTCTTCATCGACTTCATAAGGACGAAATGGGCCTTTCTGCACATCAAATGATTGAACAACCATTTGAGTAATTAGGTGATGAACTTTATCCATATAAAAGTTATGGACTCTTCAAGAGTACCTAATTCATTTTTTATTTTTCTCTTCTGAAGAAATTTTTCCTTTGCACCAAAAGGCCGTCTACACTTCAGCGTATCTTAGACTCGCCTATTACTGTTTTGGCAACTTGTCCTTGAGAGACTGCAATCCTTGCTGTAACATTAACAGCAGAAATATATAATTTTACCACACATTTAGTGTCAGTAAATATGTCTGGTAATTGATTTGCAACACTTTGCAAATGAATAATCTTTTCAACCTCTAGTTTACATTCATTTGTACGATGATCAAATTGGAAAATAACTTTATTTTCCCAAGTAATTTCCTATTGTTTCTCATGCATCGCTTGTAAATAACATAATTAGTGGAGGTCATCAAAATTAAGCCACTAACCTCCATATTCAACAAAAATGGTGGCTACCTTTTTAGACCAGATAAGCACTACAGAATTTTACAGCTCTTCTGTAGCTGTCAGGCGCCGCAGGGCTATGATGCTACATATCTTGTCTTTTGTAGAGAGATGCTTCATGACGGACGCCGTGAAGTAATAGAGATGTTTTGTCCTTCCTTTTATAATTTTTTCTATAAAAGAAATATTCAGCTCATCTTCATTCGCATCTCATCTTCTTTACTTTTTTGTAATTAGTCTGCATTCTTACTCTGCGATCTCTCTCTGCATTCTTACTCTGCAATGGCCCAGCATTCTTCTCGTAACCAATATATGAGGTATTCTACACCTTGTTCACCAGTTGTTTCTGCTTCTACCGTAGGTGCTATAGTGCAATACAATAATGATCTGACTAATAAGTCAGATGTTGAAACTATCTAGAGCTTGTAAGTCTCGGTACTCAATACTCATCAACTATTGTCGCATTTTCTCTATAACTACAATCCAAAACTTATGATATTGACAAACTCAATGAGAAAATTTCTATCCTTCAGCGACTTCTTCTGGAATCCAACATGAAGATAGGAGCAATAAAACAAGAGAATAGGAAATTAAAATCCTTGTTTAACTCTTCTTTTCGATTGCTTACTCCTTTAGACAGGGATGTCATGCAAATTTTTGAAGAGCAAGATCATTTAAAGAATGAGGCGAAGAACCTCAAATTTCTGTAATTTTGTTCCGATATAATAAAATAATATTTCACAAATATTCATATTGTGTTTCTATCTTCTAGTAGATGTTCTGTGTGTGACATTTTATTTCTCATTTAATAATGCACATTTGTTACAAAACCGTAATATGAATCTGAAATACTAATTGCATTTAAGATATGGTATTTCAGAACTAATAATTTCATTCATCTCCCCCTTGAAGCCGAAAGAGTTTCTGATTTATATTTCAAATATGTGTAGTTTTCATGAGCTCTTCTGGAACCTTAATGACATTTAAATCATCTATATAAACTGCAATAAAAGCTAATATAAATACTGAAAATATATGGAAAATAGTTTATTCCACATGTGTTTAGATTGTTTTAGATCATATAAGGATTTTTGAAACTTGATAGAATAAGTACTTCAGGATTATATGCTTCATACATTTCATATCTAGTGATCCATATAAATATGCAGTTAATCATGCATACCCAAATTCTCGGTAACTATCAAGCTAATAAAAACCTCAATATAATTTCATCTATTTCAAAAACATATCAATATTATTTCTGCTTGAAATCGACTCGTAATTTATATATCACATTTTCATTTCCTTTATACAAATACCCACTGATATTCAACAAGCATAACATCTTAGGTGTTTGGACTACAAGTCCATCTGTATCACATTTTACTAGTGATATCAATTCTACAGGAATTTTTTTTTCTATTTTGGCCAATATTTTTACGTCGGTATTATTCGACGGTTCTTGACTCATTTTTTTCATTACTTCTGATAATATCAAGTGCTATTTTATATGAAAATATGTTTTATTTCTATCCAGAATTTCTCCATTACTCATGAAATGTATCGAGATCTCGTTATTTTCATATACCTGTCCCTCTTCAAGGGAAGTCATTTCATGAAAATTCTCTTCAGGATGTACTCTTCAGGAGTATTATACTGTTCAAGAGTTTTTATTATATCGAATTTTGCATAGAAAGTTTGGATGGATCTTATTACTTGTTTTGTGGGTACGGCCTCTTCAGGAGCACCAATTTCTTTTCTTTGTGCTTTTCTCTTTCGAGATGTTTTATCATTTGTATCAATAAATCTCACACGCTTTTAGACATGTCTTATGTTCATTAGACTGCTAAATTTCTTAATTGTCCTACGAGGACTTCAATCTTCACTGAGATTTTAGCAGCTAGAATATGAGACCTTTTTATCTTATTGCATCCATAAATTAATTATCATCTGAACTTCCAGTTCACCTATGATAATCAAGATAACATTGAATTATTTCATTTATTTGCTTCTAGCAAATTTTTCTTTCCGCTCATGGTGAGAAGACTTTATAGTAAAAGAATCTTCTGGTTCTTTTATAGACGTCCATATGAAAATTATTCGACTTATCATAATTGATTTCGGATGATCAAGATAATTATGAAAAGCATACGAATATTTTGAATCATATCATTGGTTGATGCATCATAATATTTGATTCAATAGTTGTATAATATCATCTCAAAGAGAAAGTTGATAATTTTTCCAATACGAGCTTCTGACTCGAAATCATAGAAGTACTATAAAGATATTCATCACCGCGTCCAATCTCTTGATTTCTTTGAAAACAATGCATCATGCTCTTTTGGGAATGATATAAATCCAATTTCATTCACTTCAGGGAACGACGTGGAACTAGTAGGACTTGACTCATGATTTTTTGACAAAATCTCATTATTTTACTTAACCACTAGAAGACCAGATATAAATTTAGAATATAATGTGAACTTTTGCACTCGATATTGCTACTTCAGGAGCACATTCAAGGTGTTCATTTTAAACATATATTCTTTAGTGGATTTTCTCTACACAATTTCAATATGCAACTTCAGATACATTAATCATAATGAGATTTTGATATACGTATCACTTATTTAGACTATCTCACAGAATCAATAGATCCTTTATTATGAGATACTCAATAAAATTATTGGTTTAGAGCGATCCTTCAGGGATGCTCAATTTCTATTCCAAGATGAATCTTATCATCAATAATTCATAACAAGTATAAAAAATAAATAGAAATTGAATATAAACTATGTGAATAAACATAGAATTTAATCAAGTAATAATAATGAATATAACATTTAATACTCACCTTGGGGATTGCAAATAATATATTGAAAAACTTACGTGAAGTAGAAGACCACTAGCTGAAGAATCAACAGAACCTCGTGCTGATAACGTATTATGAAACTAATGAAAAAAGAGAGAGAGAGACAAAGAGGAAATTGCAAGAGAAAGAGTTGTTCTTCAATGCAAAACTTGATGCATATATAAGGGAATTATACCCATATATATAGGAGTAGAAAGGGGTTGGTATAACTTAAGTCTCCATTGATGACTAAAGATAAGTCTTAATTAATGGTTCAATAGTTTTAATTTGTGGCTAAAAATTGGTCTTAATTAATGGTTCAATGGTCTTAATTAGTGGCTATGTGTGATTATACAAATGTTTATAACAAAATTAGCTTTTTTGTTTTTTTTTTCTTTTTCTTATCGAGTGCTAGAATTGTTTACAATTGAAATTGCATGCACAAACGATCTCGTTGACAAATTTATATATTGGGTTTCTGTCTATTACTCTTGAGTAAACCCTTAATACTAATGATTCTGGTAGCCTGGTAGGTGGTTTAATTCAGACCTTTTATTGCTTTGGAAAAAAATAAAGTTCAGACCTTTTATTTCATTTACATATAAAACGAAATAATAATTTTGGGTACAAATTCTAAATAGACTTCGTAAAAAAGTGAATCCCACTAGAAAGATCCGTGCGGAGCATATCTATTTGAGGCATATACAAATCATTTCTCTACAAATCATTTCTCTATAATAAAAGGATACGCTTTTGCTTTTTACACAACTAAACAAACAAACAAATAAAGATCAGAACATAAATGTGAGTATTTAAAGATCTAGCTATTAGTTTATGAAAACTTCTCTATTTTTGTTTGAAGATTTCTGGCTTATTGTATAGCAATACCATCCAAAAATATTTTGGAAAAAAAAAGACTATTCAAACAACTGATCATAAGTTCAATGGAGTTAGAGTAGACTCTCACTTACAAATACCACTCAAACATCCATATTCCTGCTAAAATACTTGACAATTAATCAAATCACAAAACATTTAACAATTTATAGCCAAGCTCCAACTTCGGTGATAATCCTTTCAAGTACCGCCTGTTGGATCCCTTAATGATTCGAGTAGCTCCAAGACACCCAACCCAAGATCTGGTCTCCTTTTTCTGTTATTGTCAGAACATATCAGTGCCAATTTAGCCAAAGATTGAGCAACCTCAAATGGCCAATGTCCAGTCGAAGGATCCAAAAGGGATTCAAAATTGCCTGCAAGTAAGGAAGAGTTTGTTATGAATGGAGACAAACCAAGTATGAAATGGGTTTAGGTTTGCAACCCACCCACCTTGTTAGGCCACCCACCATTGTTAGGCCACCCACCTTGTTAGGCCACCCACCATTGTTAGGCCACCCACTTTGTTAGGCCACCCACCATTGCAAATGGTAGGCTACTCTCTCCTATAAATAGGAGAGAGCTCAATTGTATAAAATGTGGGATAGAGAGAAAGAGAGAAAGATAGAGAGAAAGGAAGAGAGAAAGAGTGTGGGTGAGAAATTTTTTGTAGAAATATTTCATAGTGAAATTACAGCAGTTGTGGATGTAGGCAATTGCCGAACCACGTTAAATTTCGTCTCTCCTTTTATTTAAAATCATCTCTGTCTCCGACCAGTTTCAACAACTGGTATAAGAGCCACTAGGTTCTTTTTGTGGGGTGGAGTTTTGGTGTGGTAGTGTGGATACGTATAGTCTAAGGAGGTTCTGTCTAGGAGATTGGAAATTTTAAGTGTGTCCATTGTGACCCTCCAATCTTTCTTGGGAACTTACTTAGTGAAGTACTATTCATTTCTACTAGTCAAGTTGGTCGAAATCAATTTTTGACCACTCCAGGGTGTTCCTCGCGTCGAGACGAATCCGTTGCCGCAAACGGAATCAAAAACAGAGGTCGGAGTAGCCCACACGCGTCGGTTGAAGATCGAAGCATCGATCCACGCGCATCTGGAGGTTGAAGACAACTGAGCCGAGCCGAGCCGTTCCTGAGCTGAGCCGACGTCATCCTGCCACTTGTCGCACTCTGCTAATTCGAGTGTTTCGAACGTAACGGTGATCTTTGTTTGTTCCAATTTGAACTCATTTGTAAAGTTATGGCTGGAGAAGAAGCTAAAAGTGTTGGTATCGAGAAATTTGACGGTACAGACTTTGCCTACTGGAGAATGCAAATAGAGGATTATCTCTATGGGAAGAAACTACATCTTCCACTCCTAGGAAAAAAGCCAGATGACATGAGCAATGAAGATTGGAGTTTTCTTGATAGACAAGTGTTGGGAGTCATTCGACTAACATTGTCAAGATCAGTTGCACACAATGTGGGAAAGGAAAAGACCACAGCAGATTTGATGAAGGCTCTATCAGACATGTATGAGCAGCCATCAGCCAATAACAAAGTGCATTTGATGTACAAGCTATTCTACTTGAGAATGACAGAAGGAACTCCAGTTATTCAGCATCTGAATGAGTTCAACACCATCATCAATCAATTAGCTTCTGTGGGGATTGAATTTGATGATGAAGTACGTGCACTGATTGCTCTGGCTCAATTGCCAAAAAGCTGGGAGGCCATGAGAACAGCTGTTAGCAATTCTTATGGCAAAACAAAGATGAAGTATCAAGATATCC
>QGSO01001058.1:20857-37449 GCA_011037825.1 Carya cathayensis
GGGCAACGTCCAAGGGACGTTCGTCTAGTGTATAGAAATATTATTTTTAAGAATTAATATTGTTTTTATTAAGGAAAAACTTTTGATTGATAATGTAATGCTTTTAGAAAAAAAAAATATAAATTTTAAAATCAAATAGTAAGATAGACTTAAATTAGTTTTAAAGCATTTAGAATTAAAAAAAAAACGAACCTTGAACCAAACATGTGCAGCACATGAGATAAACCGTTAACAGTAAAGTAACGAGCATAGCATGTTTTCTTAATTTAATAAAGTGATTATTTTTAAAAAGTAACATAATTTTTATAAAGAAATAAAATACTAAAATTTTTATAAGATATTATTATTTGATTTTAATGTTTCATAATGAATTTAAATTGATAAATAAATAATATTTTATTAGAATAATTGTATTCGTAAATATAGCTGGTAAATAAATTTAAACTTAATTATTTTACATTTCTCTTTGTTTATATAAGGAATGAATAGAAATTTTAAATCACATAAATAAATTTATATATAAATTATAATTTATATAAAATTTCATATATATACAATAGAATATAGAATATATATTTATATAATTTATATAGATATATATAATAGAATATATATATCTAATATATCTCCTAAATAAATGATCATCAATGCATAGGTTACAGGATCATGCATGCTACATGAATTTTAATAATTATGAATTTATTCATAAGTGATTGAGAAGAGAGACATTAAAAAATTAAAAACTTTTAATAAGAAAGAGAGCCACCTTAATTTATTCATGCAACTAACGACGTTAATTTTAACGGTAAAATAACAAAAACCGTTAAACCAACAAAATTCCGTTAGATAGCCACTTTATATATATAAAGATATATATACAAATACATATATATATATATATATATATATATATATATATATATATATATATATATGTATAATATCTCTTTTCTTCTAACTTGCAAGAACTTCATAGCTTAATTATATAATATCAATCATGCATAGACGTTGATGATATAAAACTAATTGGAATATTTGCTCGAATTGTTTAATTTGTATAATCAATTATTAGTTGACATTCGATATTTAGATCATATAAGCAGGTTTTGAGGGGAAAAAAATCAAAACATTTTTATGACTAATTTTGGATATATGGATTCATTCCCTCAGTTAGTAAGATAGTAAGATTGCCAGTACATGGAACATTTAAAAAACTAGATTTATTATTAAAATAAATTATAACAAAAATATAATTGTAAAAATAGATTTTAAAAATTTGGGAAAAATACATTATGTACCATTGAATTACAACCATTATTTCAATAATTTGTACCTCAAAACATCAAATCCGTTTATTTATTGAGAAATACTTTAGCCACAAAAATTAATCAAATCTTACAAAAATAAATTTATAAATTAACGTATTGTTTTGATGTCAGTTTATAAATTTATTTTTATTTAAATTTTTTTATAATTGTAACACTTCTTTTATTATTTGCACCAAAATTTCTCAGTCAAAATAAGTAAATATAGAATCAAAAGATTAATTTTTTGATAAAGATCTTATCTATTTTCTTAAAAAAAAAAATACGTAATATTTATATAATTTATAACTAACATTACTGGATAATGAATAATTACTGAGAAAGGCATCTGATTAGTTTCTTTTTTATAAAAGCGAATAATAATAATAATTTAAAAAAGTTATCAACAAAAAATATCCAAAGACCAAACCGAAGAAACGGTGTGCGTTGACTCTGAAACCGCCAAAGTCCGGTGATTAGCGTTTATGAGCTATTACTCCTAAAATAATTAACGCCTATTTTGGATTGGGAAAATATTTTATCTTATTATTATAATTTTTTTAAAATTTTTACATAAAATATTATAAATTAATTAATTTTTTAAATTTTAATTTAATTTTTTTAATTTTAAAATAATAATAATATTATAAAAATATTTTATTCAATTTTCATATTTTATATAAACCAGTCCAAGTAAATTCGATAAAGATATCATACATTCCACTCTTTTTTTTCTTGCTCTATTCAAATATTTTTTTAGTATATAGTTGTTATAGCATTTTTATTTTTATTTGTTGATAAATAGAAACCTTCATTTATTCATGAAAGCGAAGTTACAACTGTAACCTAATATATAATGCAAGCCGACTACTTAATGTTGAGGCTCTTATCAGTACACAAATTCCTTTACGATTGGTATTATCTTAACTTATAAAATTCTCTACACATAAACTTTCCTAAGGCAGAAACAGCTTTCATCCCCCTCTCTCCAGAGGAGGAGAGGGCTTTCATTTCCTACCTTCTAAGGGAGAAGAGGGTTTATTACTACCTAACTAAAAGAAAATAACAATAAGAACAAAAAATGTACATAAAAATGAAAAAATAACAAATTACAATATAAAAACTGTATATCCAAATTTTCAACCTTGAATGAAAACAAAACACATAAACACAAAATGAAAACGCCATGGGGGACGTGAGAGACACAGGTCACCACGCTGTGAGAGTGGTAGATAGGCAGGTCTGAAGAAACCAATTATCCTGAACCCATAACTGTTTAATTCAAGAAAAAAGGTCTAAGTATTTAGAAGAAGTTTTTACAAATAAAAAGAAATGTTTTAATGATAAAGAAATTTTACAAAAATAATTTTATAAATTTACACAATTTGATATATAAAAAGTCAATTTTGTATAAAAATGTTAACTCCAAATTTTTTTTTTTTTTTCCTTTTTTATTCAATATCCTGCCCCCACCGTTTGGTTTCTGGCAAAAGAAATGTCAGCTGAGAACTGTTGAATTAATTAGCCATGGATAATGCTAGCGCCGGCCAGCGGTCAACGTTGGCGTAACTGTAGTTATAAATTTTTTTTTTTCAAAGTATTTTTTTAATATTTTTAATTATTAAAAAATAAAAATATATATAATTTTATCAATATTCACTTTTTTAATTATTAAAAAAATTAAAATATATGACAAAGTTTGAAACAATCTACTAACATTTTATTAGCAACTGGGGCGGTTTTTTTTTATTTTTAGGAAAACTTTCCTTGACATAGTGCAAACCAGTTGTAACTTGTACCCGTGCATCCATTGACGAATTGCTAGAACTTTCCTTTTGGGCAGAAAGAAAATTATATAATTCTTTACAAGAAAATTAATTTTACTAAAAAATAAATGATAATATAAAATTACATCAGTTTGTAAAATACAGTGTTGGAACAAAAGGGGCTGCAAAACAAAAATAGTGAGAGAAAGTTTACTTCAAGGCGCGTTACAAATGTCGCTTTCCTTAAGACAATATTCGCCCCCACCAATTACGGTATGTATACGGGTTACAAGCGAATTTGCCTCCAAGATACAATGAAGCCCAGAACAAGTCTATTGTCTAATTGCGTTATGCACACACGAAATTAGACCCCGAATACCCTCTGATTTTGCTATTCAACTAAGAAATTAGAAATCTGTTCTCTCGAGAACGAACAGATTCTAACAAGTTTTGAAGAAATGAAATATTTGGGAGAGAGAGAGAGAGAGAATTCGAAATTCAATTATGATATATTCAAATGGCAGGCCAATAGGTCTATTTATAGATAGCCAAAAGATGTAAACGAAAAGTTATTACTCTTCGTTTTGCTTAAAACTGTTCGGAATAGGTATATATATCATGACTGTTGCAATTAGACACAATAGTTGGACTTAGTCCAATGGTTACCTTATTTCCCCCCTTCAACCGGATGACACTAGTTCGAGTCACACCATTCGCGTTTTGGGAATATAATATTCTTTGTTAGAGGCGTGAATTGAACCTAGTCCCATAGCTTAAATTGAAAGCCTCAGTACCACTAAGCCAACTAAAGACTTATGGTCAAAACATAAACCCAAAAATATAATAAACCTCTGAAACTTTCCATATATTCTCTCTTCCCATAATAATTCACAACTTCCAAAAACAATCCCAACATATTAATAATAATAAATATAATATATATTCTTTTGAAAATATTTCCAACAATCCCCCACCATTTTCAAAATACATCTTGGTTAGAATAGGAAAACTTATACATAAATGAAGGTGTCTTGTGGACTTGAACCTTCACATAGTGAAAATACATCAAAGCTAACCAGAATGACATAGTAGACATGCTTTGAACTAGTGATTCTATACAATTAGCCGGATATATCTCACATATAAATTTTCTTCTCTTTGGGTAGTTCATAAAAGCCGACATGTGGATTGGCCTTGTGTCTATATCCTGGTTTCATGAGCGCTCTATTGACAAAGCCTAATTCGCATAGGAGGCGGCACCACCCCCGACACTCATATAGGTAGACTTATCGAAAGTGTCCTGTAATAAAATACTTTAACATAACTCTGTTATAAGTCTATTAAGAGCTTATTGCTCAGCCTCTCCTTTTCATTACAGTACCAAGCACTTCAAACCTTGGAATGATAAATTAGTTTGAAAACTAAGTTTAATATCACAGTGCTTGCAAATCACAAACATATAATGTACTTTGCTCATTGAACTCAAGTCTTGATATATTCAAGAGTTGAGTCGAGTTTCCATTATTGGTGACTTTATTGTATAGGCTTTAAACCCATCCCCTTTGATGTTTTCCACATCAAGTTTCTTGCAAGTCCTTTAGTTAACGGATCTGCCAAATTTTGGCAAGATCTCACAAAATCAATTGTAATTACTCCATCTGTGAGTAATTGCCTCACATAGCTATGTCTTAATCCAATATGCCTAGACTTGCCATTATATATATGGTTATAGGCCAGCGACAGTGTAGCCTGACTGTCACAATGCAAATAGATTGGTAGAATTGGTTTTGACCAAATCGGAATCTCAATCAATAAATTTCTTAGCCACTCTGCCTCTTTGCTACAAGAAGCCAATGCTATAAACTCTGCTGCCATGGTAGAGTCAGTTATGCATGTCTGCTTCTTTGATCCCCAGGAGATTGCTCCTCCACCAAGGGTGAATATCTACCCACTGGTTGATTTGTAATTATATGCTCAGATATCCAACTGGCATTCGTGTATCCTTCTACAACTGAAGGAAACCCGTTGTACTTAATACCATAATTTATGGTATTTTGTAAGTATTTTAAAATTATTTGTACAGCTATCCAATGAATATGACTAGGGTTACTAATGTACCTACTGAGTTTGCCCACTGCAAATGCAATATCAGGTCTAGTGCATGTCATAGCATACATTAGACAACCAATAACTCTAGCATATTCAAGTTGATCCACTGCTCTCCCCGTATTAGGATACAATTTTAAATTTGAATCAAAAGGTGTAGCCATGGGTTTGCAATCAAATTGATTAAACTTTTTCAATATTTTCTCAATATAATGTGATTGGGTTATAATTATACCATTTTTATTTCTTATAATTCTAATACCCAAAATCACGTTTGCAATACCCAAATCCTTCATATCAAAATTAGATGACAAAAATTTCTTAGTACTTTCAATGCTCATATTATCAGTGCCAAAAATCAACATGTCATCTACATATAAGCATATTATGACACCTTTATTTCCATTAAACTTGCTGTAGACACATTTATCAAATTCATGTATCCTAAAACCATTGTTCACTACAGCTTTATCAAACTTTTCGTGCCATTGTTTTGGTGCTTGTTTAAGTCCATAAAGTGACTTAACCAATTTACAAACTTTATGTTCTTGGCCAGACATAACAAACCCACTGGGTTGTTCCATGTAAATTTCTTCTTCTAATTCACCATTCAAGAAGGTAGTCTTAACATCCATTTTCAAACTTGTAGATGGCTGCTAAGGCAATTAAAGTTCTGATAGTAGCAATCCTAGCAACTGGTGCATAGGTATCAAAGTAATCTAACCCTGCCTTATGGGTAAAACCCTTTGCTACTAGTCTTGCCTTAAACTTTTCAATTATTCCATCTACTTTCAGTTTCTTTTTAAAAATCCATTTGCAACTAATAGGTGTCGAACCAGGGGGTAAATCTACTAATTTCCAAGTATTATTACCCATGATTGAATCCATTTCATCATTAATAGCTTCTTTCCAAAAAGCTACATCTTGAGACTTCATAGCCTCTTCATAAGTCAAAGGATCATTTTCAACAGTATGTGTAATCATGATTTGGTTACAAGATGAATCTCTTGTACCCTCTACCAAGTACACAACAAAATCTGGTCCAAATGACTTTTCAGTTCTGATTCGTTTACTCCTTCTTGGTTCAAATGGTTCACTTGATTCACCATTATTTTCAAGTGATCTATCTAATTCCACGATTTTATCATTATAAAGTGGAATTGCATTGAATCTATTTTCGAAAAATTCAGCATCCCTAGATTCAATCACTATATTGACGTCAATAGAACCATTAGGTTCCACAACTAGGAATCTATAGCCAACACTATGATGTGCATAACCTAAGAAAATGCACTCAATGGCTTTTTGTCCTAACTTCTTTATCTTAGGTTCAAGTAATCTAACTATGGCTCGACAACCCCAAACTTTAAAATGATTTAAGTTTGGTTTTCTTTTCTTCCATAGTTCATATGGAGAAACTTTAGTTTTCTTGTGGGGTATTCTATTTAAAATATAGCATGCTGTAAGCATAGCTTCTCCCCAAAAACTATTATTTAAACCAGAATTAGTAAGCATGGCATTTACCATCTCTACTAAAGTTCTGTTTTTCCTCTCCGCCACTCCATTTTGTTGTGGAGTATAAGCCATAGTAGTTTCATGAATAATGCCTACAGATTCACAATAAGCAGGAAAGTGATATTCACCACCTCTATCGGATCTAAGACATTTTATTTTGACATCACATTGATTTTCTACTTCATTTTTATATGCCTTAAAATTATCCAAAACTTGGTCTTTTGAGTGCATCAAATAAACATAGCAATATCTAGAGAAATCATCTATAAAAGTCACAAAATATTTTTTACCTCCTCTAGTAGGCGTGCTATGCATGTCACATACATCACTATGTATTAATTGCAATAAAGATGAAGTTCTATCTATGCTAGAAAATAGTTTTCTTGTAATTTTTGTTTGCATGCATATTCTACATTTATCGATCATGTCGTTGGCATATTTTGGAATTAAGTTTAATTTAACCATGTCATCAAGTCTTCTAGCATGAATATGTCCTAAACGAAAATGCCATAAAGAATATGCATAAAGCATATAAGCAGAAACATTCACTTTATTATTAATATTGAGTTTGAACATGCCTTCACTCAGATATCCCTTCCCCACAAAATTACCACCTTTGGTCAGTACAAATTTATCTGACTCAAAGACTAATTTAAACCCATACTTATTTAGAAGACTACCAGATACAAGATTTTTCCTAACTTCTGGTACATGATACACATCTTTGAGAGTAAGCATTTTTCCAGAGGTGAACTCCAAATCTATTGTACCTTTGCCTTTAACTGTAGCAGTGGATGAGTTTCCCATGTAGATAACACATCCATCTTCTTCTAACTCATACTTTTTAAACAAACTCTTGTCTTTGTAAACATGTCTTGTTGCTCCTGAGTCTATCCACCAAGAGTTGTCTCCTTCTAGAATATTGACCTCAGAAATCATGGCCACAAAATTCTCTTTAGAGTCAGAGTTTTGTTGTTTCTTTTCAAGAAACCAACAATCTCTTTTGTAATGGCCTGGCTTGCCACAGTTGAAGCAATTTGCCTTCAATTTCTTCTGATTCTTGCCTTGGAAGTGACTTTGTTTTCTTCCAAAGTTATTCTTTCTCTTCCGGTTTTCATATCCGGATTGTTTGGGTTGGTTTGTGGGTCATCCCTTCCTCTATCATATGCATATTGGAGGTCAAAGAGTCACGCTCTTCCTTACCATCTCTAAGCCTTATTTCCTCTTCTATACGAAGATGTTGGCTTAGATCTTCCAAAGACATTTCCTCCTTTCTATGCTTCAGACTTCTTTTGTAGTCTTTCCATGATGGAGGGAGTTTATCGATAATGGATGAAACCAATATAGAATCATCCATTTTCATATTATGTTGAGTGAATTTCATTGAATTGTTCAACAATAGGCCTAGAATCTACCATTTTATAACTGAAAAATTTGGTAGCCAGAAATTTCTTACTTGTAGCATCTTCTAAAAGATACTTAGCCTCAAGTGCGTCCCACAGATCCTTGGTGGTTGCTTTGTTCTGGTAAGCGTCAAACAATGTATTAGACATTGCATTGCAAATGTGTCCCTTGCAGATGTAGTCGTCTTGTTCCCATTTGATTCTTGCCCGACTTTGAGCAATTGTCTCATCCTCATTTGCAGACAGCCTAGGAGTGTTTAGAACATACACCACTTTGAGACTGGCCAGAAGAAAGTGCATTTTCTTTTGCTAGCGTCGGAAATTGGCTCTATCAAAATGTTCAAGTTTCACAAAATCCGCAGCAAACTCTCTCAAACTATGAGCCATTAATAATCAATATTGTCTTAAGATTGTTGGAACAAAAGGGGCTGCAAAACAAAAATAGTGAGAGAAAGTTTGCTTCAAGGCGCGTTACAAATGTCGCTTTCTTTAAGACAATATTCGCCCCCACCAATTACGGTATGCACACGGATTACAAGCGAATTTGCCTCCAAGATACAATGAAGCCCAAAACAAGTCTGTTTGTCTAATTGCGTTATGCACACACGAAATTAGACCTCGAATACCCTCTGATTTTGCTATTCAACCAAGAAATTAGAAATCTATTCTCTCGAGAACGAATAGATTCTAACAAGTTTTGGAGAAATGAAATATTTGGGAGACAAAGAGAGAGAATTCGAAATTCAATTCTGATATATTCAAATGGCAGGCCAATAGGTCTATTTATAGATAGCCAAAAGATGTAAACGAAAAGTTATTACTCTTCGTTTTGCTGAAAACTGTTCGGAATAGGTATATATATCATGACTGTTGCAATAAGACACAACAGTTGGACTTAGTCCAATGGTTGCCTTGTTTTCCCCTTCAACTGAATGACACTGGTTCGAGTCACACCATTCGCATTTTGGGAATATAATTTTCCCAATTGTTGCAACGCCTCGTGCATGGAACCCCTGGTGCGTTGCAATGATTCAGCGCCCAGCATGCATGCGTCCCTTGAGCCAAGCGTTGCAGTGNCTAGGAGTGGTTAGAACATACACCACTTTGAGACTGGCCAGGAGAAAGTGCATTTTCTTTTGCCAGCGTCGGAAATTGGCTCCATCAAAACGTTCAAGTTTCACAAAATCCGCAGCAAACTCTCTCAAACTATGAGCCATTAATAATCACAATATTGTCTTAAGATTGTTAGAACAAAAGGGGCTGCAAAACAGAAATAGTGAGAGAAAGTTTGCTTCAAGGCGCGTTACAAATGTCGCTTTCCTTAAGACAATATTCGCCCCCACCAATTACGGTATGCACACTGGTTACAAGCGAATTTGCCTCCAAAATACAATGAAGCCCAGAACAAGTCTGTTTGTCTAACTGCGTTATGCACACACGAAATTAGACCCCGAATACCCTCTGATTTTGCTATTCCACTAAGAAATTAGAAATCTGTTCTCTCGAGAACGAACAGATTCTAACAAGTTTTGAAGAAATGAAATATTTTGGGAGAGAAAGAGAAGAGAGAATTCGAAATTTTTAATCTGACCTCTTCAAAAAAATTTCAGGCCAATAGGTCTATTTGGCAAAAGATGTAAACGAAAAGTTATTACTCTTCATTTTTCTGAAAACTGTTCGGAATAGGTATATCTATCATGACTGTTACAACAAGACACAACAGTTGGACTTAGTCCAATGGTTGTCTTGTTTCCCCTTCAACCGGATGGCACCGGTTCGAGTCACACCATTCGCATTTTGGGAATATAATTTTCCCAATTGTTGGGACGCCTCGTGCATGGAACCTGTGTTGCAATGCTTCAGCGCCTAATGGCTGGCCGCATGCCCTCTTGGTGCAACCCCGTCATAAATCATGAAAAACCTGTTGCAATGCTTCAGCGCCTAATGGCTAGCCGCATGCCCTCTTGGTGCAACCCCTTCATAAATCATGAAAAACCTATTCTTTGTTAGAGGCATGGATCGAACCCAGTCATGGGACTAATTTGGAAGCCTCAATGCCACTAAGCCAATTAAAGACTTATGGTCAAAACATAGACCCAAAATATAATAAACCTCTGAAACTTTCCATATCTTCTCTTTCCAAAATAATTCACAACTTCCAAAAACAATCCCAACATATTAATAATAATAAATATAATATATATTATTTTGAAAATATTTCCAACATTTTTTTGGTTGTGCATTTTTTAGTCTATTGTGCATTTTCATGGAATTTAACAGAGTTATAATTACTTTTTTACAAACTGGAAAGCTTCAAAATCAATAAACTTTAGGAAGGGGAGACTTGGCGCTGATTGGTTCTAAATGGCTTCTAAAATAACTGTATGTGATGCGAGATCGGTGATTCAGTACCCTATAGTTGGCTGGCACGGAAATCTGGTCTCATTCCCCATGTAGCCCTAACTAACCTCTTGCTAGGGAAATGGGCTTTCCTCAAAAGTATAATGAACTAGATGCCCACGGGCCCATATTAGAATGTATTAGGGGTGTACATGAACCTGCTAAACTAACTGGAAACCGATTAGGCAGGCCGCCGGAGCACGGAATCGGCCGAAAACGGTCGGCCGGCAGTGGAAAATAAGCAGAACTGACATCAGCCGATTCGGTCTTGATTCGACCCAATGAAAAACTGTTGAACCAGCTAATCGATTCTACCATATTTTTTTTTTCATTTTATACTTATATAAAAACGATGTTGTTTCACTTATTTAAGTGAAACGACGTACTCGTTTTGGGCCCAACGTTTGGATGGAATTTTTTTTCTAAAGAATCCCCTGCCCCTCCCCTCCCTCTTCCTCAATTTCATTCGATTCACTTCNNCCCCCCCCCCCCCCTCTCTCTCTCTCTCCAGGCACTATCACCACCCATTTCCCTCTACTGTTCTAAACTCCTCCAACGACGGTGCAACCACAAAACACGCGGCAGGGGAGCGACCCCCTCCCCTCCTCCTTCACACTACTCAAAGCTTGGCTTGAGATCTCTCTTCTTAGTTTCAATCATTCACCAGTTCACTTATATGTCGAGGCTAGCTCTCTCATTCTCCTAGTCCTCTCCTCCTAATTTGTTATGCATTTTTTATTTTGTTGTAGATTTCTGAAAATTTATTGTATTTTGGTTAATTTGGTTTGAAGTTTTGAATTTGTAATGTGAAATTTTGGGGATGGGTATCGACCGACGGACCAACTGTGGAACTGATTGGTACCGGCAATAAGAAACCATTGGTTTTCTCTGTCCCTACCGGCCGGTTTTGGTCGGCACCACCCGTTTATAAGCTATCGGTGTGTTTTTGGTTTTTTACCAAAATCGCATCAATAATGTCGGTTTTCGGGCCTAGAATGTATGTCAGAACAACTCAAATGTTGTTTGCCTTGTACCAAACAAAGAAAAAGTAGCGTGTGGTCCACCAATGCCTCATCTTTTTTTCTTTCCCAAGTTCCTTTGTAAAAGCATTATTCTAGATTATTTTTTTAGAATTTTAAATAATTTTTATGTAAATGCTTAATTTATAAAATTATTTAGAATTTATCGTTTATTTTATATGATTAAGTATAAGAACGTTTAAAATAAAGAGTAACCATGTTTATTGACTTTATAGTGATTGTTTTGAAAAGAATAAACACATATAGAGAGTAATTGTATCATTATCCTAACTTTTTCACCTATATTTTTGTTTTAGGAATTTTCAAACTGATTTTTCTAATGAATATGATTTCATTACATTAAAAATAACTTTGCCATTGTTCTAAAATTAATGTATGTATGTAATGTTTTTTCTTCACTATTGATCACCCGAACATAAACAAGCTGAATACTAAAGATTTAGTTAAATTCAAAAAGCCCAATGTAAAATATAAGAAATTTCGTGATTATTTCTTAGAGTTTGTTAACAGCAACAACATATATTCCACCAACATAGAGTGTAACGTCGTGCATGTAGAATTAGCTTAGTGCTTAAGCATGAAAAGCTAGCTAGCTGCACTTTTTAGAGCACGTTCGTTCGATCTCAACCCTTGGTAATGCATGGATCAAGAAGGGTATCTGGATAAGCATTAAGAGCTTGCTTCAAATTTTAGAGCATCACGTTCCATCTCATCTCTCTCAAACTCGGCCATATCATTTTATTATGAATGTTATAATAAATTGACAATATCATTATATGATATTACATGATATTGTCAATTTATTATACCATCCATAATAATATATGATTGGTAATGGATCAATCGTGGTTGGGATCGAGAGGTACAGTACGTAGGTGCTTCTAATTGTGTCCATCTCTATAATAGGACTCTCATGTATTAAATTGGTGATCCCTTCAGAACTCTCATACTCGTTGCTCTCTCTCTCTCTCCTCTTTCTCTTCTCACTCTCTCACTCAGCTAGCTCTTAGAACTCACTCTCTCTCTCTCTCTCTCTCTCTCTCTCTGTGACTCAGTCTCTCTCGCTCGCTGCCTGTTTTAGATTGGATGGTGGAATCTTTTTCAACAAGCACCAAACAACACTGGTTGAAGGTAAGGGACAACACTGTGATTTTATCCGATCGATTAGGTGGGTTGATTTTATGAGATGCTAGGTAGGGTTTGTGTGGTAGATCGTCGATTAAAAATTTTTTTTTCGGTTGGCAGGATCAGTCCTAGGTGTGATTATTGGGAAAACAAAAGTAGATGGAAGCTGTATTGATCATTTTGGTTGTCTGGTGTGGTGCTTCTATTCTAATCTGAGTTTTTGTTTCTATTTTTTGGCTTAGGTTCGTGGCCAAAGAAGTGGGCTGAGAACTCTTCCACACAGTGCTGCTATAACATTAACTGTTGATTGGCACCCAACTTTACCCATTTCTGTTAGTTGATTAGCTGATAACTCGGTATGAGTAACATCTACTTTGTAAATGCTTCTCACTTCTGCACGTCTTTATGCTTGGTCAGTTAGAGCGTTTAATGAAGATTTTACCTAGGGGTGGCAATATGTTACATGACCCGTTAACCCAACACGAACACGACACGATAATAGCGGGTTAGGGTTTAATCTTAACGGGTTCCGATCAAAACAGGTTGATCCATTAAAGACACAATTGTTTAACTGGTTGATAACGGGTCAACCCGTTATTACACGTTAAGAATGTTAAAATTACAATTATACCCTTATACCTAAAAGTAAAATTGTTATAATTTCAATTTCGATATTTTTATTGTTTGAATTGTAATTTTGGTCTTGTAATTAGTTTTATAGTTTTTATAAATATTGTAATTTTAAAATTTATATAAAATTATGCTAAATGTTATTAGGTCAAATTGGTTAATTTCAGACCTATTCAACCCATTTACATAACCAGTTTGAAACGGGTCGTATTGTATCGTGTTAATCTATTTCATAATATTCATTGATGGGTCAACATGGGTTGACACGACACGACCCATTATGTTAATGGGTCGTGTTAAGGTTTAAAATTTTGACACAATAAGCTTAACGGGTCGAGTTAGAGTTGAGCTATATAATATAATATACATGCTTTGACACGACACGAACACGACCCGTTAACATGATTTGACACCCCTAATTTTACCTGGTCTGCATCCGAACAGGCTATGTTGTATGTATGTTGTGAATGTTTCTTGTTTGATTATAATCTAATAAGTTTTCATAGATGTTCTACTTTGAGAATTGGAATGATGATGGATGCTGTTATGTACGCTGGTGGCTTAGTCTTTAGAAAAGACTACTAGATTATTAGGTGGATCATCGGCAAAAACTACCGTGTTTGAACAGGGGAGGAAAAGATTGTTGGAGAGTGTGAGATAATTTTAGCCTACTCATGCTGGTCCTGACCCTTGTTAACTAATTTATATGATAATCCATTATCATCATCTCATCTTAATGTCTTGTGGGTATTTTTTTTTTAAATAATATCAATCAGTTTGACTTCTTAGATATCTACATCTAATCAATAAAGTAGGGTGGAAAAATAAGTGACCAAATGACAAAAATAAGTGTATCATGAGACCCATCAAAGTTTTGGATAAAGGTTTGCATGTGGATCATGACCAATATGAAATTTGTAGGTAGGACCTAAATCTACACACGATATCTCTTTAGAATTCATTGAAGAGTTTGGAAGAAGAAGAACTCTAAAGAAATACAAAAATTAATACTATCATAAAAAGGTAGAGCCATACTAAATACAGTATATATTAAAGTATGCAATTATATATTAACAAGTGTATTTTTACTCCAGTTAACTAGGAATGATGATTACGTTTATGAGTTTCTTTCTAACAGCTTTCCTAGTGGATATCTAGAGTGCAAAAAGGCTTGAAATCATACGACCCACGAAACAAGTTATTAAGTGCGTTGATTTTTCTCTCGAGCCAATAGTAAAGTTGAGTTAATTTATGATTGGACATTTGAGGACAAAGTGATGGATTCTTAAAATATAGTGCTGTAAAAAAATCAGCCAAAATATACTATATATTTGCTTCATAAAAGTAAAAGGTAAAAAAAATATAGCAAGACAAACGAATAACAATTTTGTGAATATATATTATATATATTTCAATCTATTATATTATAATAAGTGGCTATCTAACTATAAATTTTTTTATCATTATACACGTAAAAAACTTTCCTTATACGTGATAAGGCTCTGCTAGGGTTTCTCTGCTTTGGACTTGCTTCCCGTGCGGCTGCATGGCGGCCCCTGATGGCCCGCCGCCCAAGGCAGTCCCTGCTCAGACCTTTGCCAACCTAGTCTCTGCAGTGCTGCAACCACTGTCGGAGATGGAGGTCTCTTTTCGTCAGCCAAAATCCATTGATGGTGAGTTGGTGTTTACGTTTTCAGTGGAGGAGATTGAAAAGCTTGCACAGCCGTTCCGTTATTCCATTGTTTTGAAATTCCTTAAGCAACGGCCTTCCTTAGATGCGGTGAGATCCTTCATCCGTAGCCGGTGGGGGTTATCCAACATGCCTGTGGTCTCGACAATGCAGCGTCCACGCCATGTTTTTGTGAGAATGGCCAACGAGATGGATTTTAACAAGGCTCTGTCTAGAGAATCATGTGAGGTTAATGGTATTTTTTACAGGTCTTTTGCTTGGTCTCCAGACTTTGATGAAAACTATGAACCACCTTGCGTACCGTTTGGGTGTTTCTGCCTGGACTTCCACCGAGTTTTTATCAGCCTTCAGTTTTAAAGATGCTCACAGCTCCGATTGACAGGTTCATACGTTGTGATAATTCCACTATGTGTGCAATGCGTACAGATGGTGCTCGGGTATGTCTTGAAGTTGACTCTTCAAAGGCTCCGGTTAATTATTTTTGGATAGGTAAGCCAGGGATTCCAAAGAGTAGAAGGCAGGAGATAATCTTTGAAACATTGCCGGCATACTGTGCTTCATGTAAATGTCAGGAACATAATGCCCAAACCTGCCGTAGGGGGGTGGATTAGAAGAAGCCGATGAAAGAAGTGAAGAAGTGGGTCGAAGTAGATGGGAAGTCAAAGGACGAAAGGCTGGTTGTGGCCGATACACAGATCTCGGGTAATTTCGAGAAAGACGTCCAACAGAACCATGTGATTACTCATGAAGAGGAAGCAGGTGTTGAGCATCCGATAACTGATGGGAAGGGACGTCTGGAAGAAGAGAAAAGCACTGGGCACGTTGCTAGCCCGGAGGTGCAACGGGATTTATGCACGTTTCATACGCTCCAAAGAGATGATTTAGATCATGTGAATGCAGGGGATCCGAGTTCTTCTAAAGGAAATTTAGGTCATGAGAATGAGTGTGGTGTGCAACTACTCAGTGGGATGTGTGTGGAGAAAGGTGCGGATTCAGCCTTGGGTTGGATAGATAGGGAAGGGAGGAATAATGATCTTCCTTCTTTTCAAGTTACAGAACTAATGGAGGATGGGTCTAGTTTGAATGATGAGATGATGATTCCAGAGACCGATGGAGAGCAAGTGGAACACCTGATTACTATAAAAGGTGATGAGGGGGGGTAATAATGAGTTGGCTGATGAAATACATTCGGATCATGCAGTTGAGAGAGTTAGTATGAAAGAGGATATGCAAAAAGATTATTTTACGGACTCAGAATACACGACCAAAAAAGTCGGTAAGTTTTCGAAAAGAAATTCCACACGGGCTATTATTCGTCCCAATAAACTTAATTTATGATTAGTCCAATTCTTTTTTGGAACATAAGGGGAGTTCGCTCTTCCAAGTCGAGGTTGAGGAAAATTAAAAAACAACTCAGGCCCAAAATTATAGCTTTAGCTTAGCCTTTTTTGAGGGAAGATAAAATCCCAGCTCTTTTAGGGACGTATAATTGTACTAGTTTTGTCACAAATGAGGTGCATGGTGGGAAAATTTGGTTGTTGTGGAGTTCTGATATTTCTATACAATGGTTGACGGGGTCAAACCAATTTGCTTCTGTGAAAGTTGAGGAGAAT